>WURS02031382.1:0-11587 GCA_011762765.2 Rhinocypha anisoptera | reverse complement strand
CGATCTATTAACTGCGCGCCCCTCAGCCCCCCCCCCCCCTCCCCCACTATCGTACGAGTACTCACCGAACCGTGGCTGTTCGCTCTGCGGGAGAGTGTTAAGTGGCCTGGGATCCCACCCCCTCCACTGACTTCCGCGGCACTTTTGGGTTGAGTTGGATACGGGTGCGGTTTTACTGGCGAATAGAGCGTGGAGTGTTCACGTGGCGTCCCGAAACCTCCCTCGTGTCCACACCCGCGTCCTTTTCCCTCAAGAGTCGTCCCTCGGACGTGGCCACCATCGCGTGACGAATTTCGGCGGAGAAAAAGTCACCCGCTACTGGGTTCGGGTAGGTTCAAGCGTTTCGGCAGTTGTTGGCGTTACCAGTCTGCGATTAGCCCGGGGTCGAAATCCAATTCTCACCGTCAAAGGGGGTGCTGAACCCACGCGGAGCAGCGAAGCCGGTGGGGGAAATTATCAGAGGAAGAAGGGAAATGAGAACTTTATGGTCACAGTGTGATGACGCACGCTGTTGAGGTTGTTTTGTGGTGTTTTGAGAAGTCAACATTCCCTTTTTAACGTATACGTATTAAAGTGTAATTTTAATATTATGTGTAGAATGTAAATGCATGATAAAAATGCAATTTTAATATAATACCACTCTGGAGAAATTAGGTTGGGAGCCACTCGTTGAGTGTAGGTGGAAGTACAGGTTTAATTTATTGTGCAGATTTCAGCAAGATCACTTCAGCGAAGAAGTCAAAAATATATTACGAGTCCCGACATACAACGGTAGATCAGATCACGCTCATAAAATCAGAGACATAGACTGTCGAACAGATAGATATAAAATGTCATATATTCTCCACGAGCAATTAGAGACGAAAATAAATATGACCACATGATCGGAGATAATAGTTAGGATGACTAGTGTGTATATGTATAATATCTTGCATGTTTTTTTAATTGATTGTTAATTGATTTTGCTCCCGCACATGTATTTTCTTTTATCAGTAAACTATTTTTGCATGTAAGTAGTTTCTCTGCATGTGAATCTCTAATGTATGCATGTGGGTATACTTGCCTGGTAATGGCTCGCTCATACCCTGCCACACGCCCATGCTGCGGCTTTCAGGGTATTTCATATATAATCCTAAATCGCACGGCACTTCGTAGAGGATGTAGACTCATGCGTAATTATTTAGGAATCATTCATACAAAATATTCATTAATACATTCGTTTTGGAATACTCTTAACAATTACTGGAAGGTGTGCAACTATCGTGCATCCATGCAATAGTACGCGACTACGATATATTCTGCCTATCCTCCTCAATACCCACCCTGATCACGAATGTGACTATATATATTATGTTATCTAACCGTGCGAAAAAAACGACGTTTTAAATCTATCCGTTCTATAGTCTATATCTATGATTCCCTGACTATGGTTTGATCTGCACTAGTAATAATACACCATTAGCCTGTAATACACCATTAGCCTCTTCTCTGAAGTGATGTACCTCAGATTTCCACAGTAATTTTAACCTCTATTTCAACCTAGACGGGTGGGGGGAGGATGGTGATCGGAGGAACGTAGGACCGGAAGAATCGAACACACGCAAGGGAAACTCCGAATGCATGAGCTCCGTTTAAAAAGGCGATCGGCGAAATCGGTTCAAAGAATTATATGAGGACGTAGGCCAATAGGAAAGTCGCCTGAAGACGGCAGAATGAACCAAGTCCCCATATATTCCCCCTTTTCTGTGGGGGGGAAGGGGGGACGTCTGGTTTGTTTTTCTAAAAGCTCTCACGATCAGTCTGAATTATGCTTATCAAAATGAAAACGCGGCACCCGTTAAATTCCTCCAGCCGCAGCCGGAGTTTGCTAATCCTTTACAACACGCAGTCACATCCGTTGTTGTCGGACGTTAACGACGAGATGAATTTCATCGATAGAGATTTTTTACGGCGATTGGCAATGATTAATTTCAACAGTGTCCCAACTGTTTATGTGGGAGATTTCAGTTAATTGGTCGAAGAACGTCGGCCGCGGATCGCCTCAAGAGTAATTACTTAACTTGCGAGTACGCAGTGTTCAGGGAAATCAGAAGCAAGTAATTAAAACTTACGGCGAAGGACCTGTTTACCTTCCGACCTAGTTTATAATCATGCCTGTACGATCTTATCTCCATTTTCTCTCGCGTACAACTTGTTAAGTAACGCCGTAGGGGTTTTATATTCTTCGCATAACTCCATAACTGGCTACTGAATCGCTGTTACCTTGCCGATCGACGCGGCAAATACCAGAAGTAATTGTCCGTCATTTCAATACCTAGGGTTGTACGATCTTTACTTGTATGTTTGTACTTAACTTCATTATGTATTCCAAGGAAATTTTATTACTTTGATCGTTGTGCTCAATTGGTTATGGGCTTGAAACGCTTCCGAATGGCAAAATTTCACCTCAAACATCATCATAAGTCATCATCTGCCTTTGCAGGTCGTTAGATGTATCGTTTATCCTCCCGCACGTTATATCATTTCTACAATTTTATCTTCATTCTTCCCAATCCCGATCTTCAGGGTGTATATCACGTCTTCAATCTTCTCCTTTCTTTCTTCATGTTTCCATTCACGATTCCTTCCATCACATTCCTGCGCAAACACTTCCTTTTTGAATGTATCGCTCAACCAATTCGTTTTCCTTTCGTTAATTTCCGCCAAAGTGTTCGTCCTTTATTTACACTCGTAAGTAATACGTCATTCTCTACTTTGTCCATCACCTAACCCCTCACAGCCATTACCACATTTCAGTCTTTCTATAGGAGATCTCATGTCTCACGCCTATGTAAAAAGACATTCCGCACTGTGCATCCTTTTCCTTTTTTCAGTGTCTTATTTCCTACTATATTTTCCATTTCCCTAAATGTTTCCTTAAAGCCCGGATCATACGGAGGGTTTTTGCTCCGTGTGCATCTGATCCACCGTTGGATCGGTGTTTTAAGCCTGAGTTTTCCCTTGCGTGAAACCCTACGTTGAGGTCGGTCTGGTCCGCGCTGCGTTCTGCCTTGCGTAAACCGCGTCAGACTTTGCTTTCCCTTCCTACGTGAAGACATGGGTTTTCTTGCACCCCAAGCAAAACGCTGCTCAACTGTTTATTCAGTGAAAATATCAATAACGACGAAAATGATGACTGAAAACGTACAAAGCGTCGCCTTGGAGTGCAATTCTATTTAAAACCGACGGAGATGGAGGAAGACCGACGAAGAAAATATACGGTCTAGCAATGATATTGACAGAGAGAGAGGTCCAATTCGCAAAGGAAAAGGAATGACAAATTACGAAGGATATGGTGGTCACATGTGTAAACACAAGATGTAAACACATGGGATAATATATCAAGGTGTAACGGTAGCGAATTTAACCAGTTATTTATCTGTTACATTTCCACATGAAACGAACAACTTGTCCCTAAAAGGAAAAAACAATTAAAATATCCGCCTGTCCGCTCGCCAAAACATGCGCCATCACATTATAAATTTACTCTGAGTCACGTGCTAAAAACAGCCACCCCCGATTGGTTCACGCTTCGTAGGACTTAGGGAAAAATAGGACAGGTTCTATCACGAGAAGACGCATGCTTTCAACCCCGAAAACGCCCAGCAGCTCGCAGGGCAGCGCTTAAGGCTCAACGCAGGAGAAAACGCAGGCAAAAACGCTCCGTGTGATTCGGGCTTAAGGCTGAGACGAAGCTGACGGGAAACTTTGACTGTAGACGTTAACGTGAAAACGTAAGACGGGAGCTTTAGAAGAACGGGAGGCGGACACAATAGCCGTTTAGAAGAAGTTGACGCGCATGCGCAGAGAGAAATTAAAGTATAAAACTAATGGATTTCGTATCGCTTGGCGAGCTCTGATTGGCTCTCCGTGTTCGTGAGATGTGCAGAGACAAAAGTTGGCCATCTACTCACCCACATGGGGGTTGTGACTGCTGCCTATATTTTACGCATAGTTAGGTGTACCGAGTATCACATTAAAATCTCTCTTACGTTTCCCATCAACTGCGCCTTTAGCCCTTTAGTCGTTTCCATTATTAACCTCTCCAGCACTCCGTTATATTCCACACCTGTATACTTACACTTCCACCTTCTGTAGTTTTACGTCTTTAACAAACTCTTCCATCTCCTCAGTTACTCCGATCCTTATCAATTTGGCATACAGTGGAGCTTGGATAATTTGAACATCAAGGAATCTTTGAGAAAATTCGAATCTTCCAAAACTCGAGATAAAACAAAAAAAATTACAAAATATTTCTTGCTTCTATTTTTTAAATACGACGCTATGGGGGGATACGTATTAGGGGGATTCCGAACTCTTTATTATCAAACTCTGGTTTTCCTTCAGCCCCCTTTCCACTTCCTTAATCACTGGTTCCTCTTCGGCCAAAATGAATGATTTTTAAGTCTAAGGTTTTACCAACGACAATCAACGATTGATCGCCGATAATATCCTGATTTGATCGACGAATTCGTTGATTTTTGTTTGACTAACAATAATCAGCGATAATTGGGGATCTAATCGCTGATCAAGTTGTTCCTTTTTTTGGGGAAATCAAATCGAGAATCAATTAATATAACTAATAAGTCTTCTTTTTAGCTCCTAACGCTTAAGTAGAAATTATTCAACATTATTTTAACGTGCCCACCACAGACCCGTTACAATATGTCAGCACGATGTATATGACGTCAAATATGTTAAATTACGCTTTATATTGACCAAAAATACGGATAATTTTACTATGGGAAGAATTCAACATGAATTAGCAAGACAAAACAGTATAAAAAACCTAATATCTCCGATTCATCAAGCACTAATAACCGTACGGTATTTTGCAACAGGATGTTTTTAGGTAAAGTACTTCAAGTTACCCCCGATATGTTTAAATTTAGTGGAGTCTCAAGTGATGAGATGAATAACACGTTTCGCAGCGTATAAACTTTGTGTGCGTATTTTGGAAGTTCTATTTTAGGTGTAACAAATTATAAATTTCATTATACCTTTTGATCTAATGGGTGAATGGCTTTTGTAAATGTGTGCGGATATATAGAGCATTAAATTTGACAAATCACGATGGCGATATATTACGTATGACGCGGATATAGATGTGACCTGGAATTTTTAAAATCCTGTTTTATTGCACTCCGAACTAGTGTACTTATGTGAAGCGTACGTAGTTAGTGGTATTTATCATTAAATATCATCAGCTATGTACATTCAACAAACCATTAAAAAGTGCTAAAATGGGGTTTTAGGGAATGGAAGCATGTACCTTGTTTTGATAAACTGCCGTTAAGCACCTATAAGTTCCACCATCCTGGGCTTCCGTGACACAAAAATTGGTATATACGTAACAAAAGAGCTGAAATATATCAAGAATTTCTATGATTAGAGATTAAATAAAACAACATCAGCTTCAAATTGTGTCAGTGAACAAGTATTTGGTTGATTGCGCATGGTATAATTTCCAAATAATTATCATAGTGGCATAAATGTTTAAATTACCAAAATTGAGTAAACGTAGGGATCAATAAACAAGTTTCTTACTTGTTTCTGTGGTGATGCAATAGAGACCATCATAGAGACCACCAATAGAGACCTTCATCACCTTTTCAACTTATGAAAACATTTACGTTCCCTATTTTCGGACCAATTGATCGGCGATCTTAAACTAAGGTCATTTGTTGGTGAAACGCGTGTGGGTCATGATCATTGATCAAGAATTTGATCTCGATCGAGTGATTGTCGATCAATATGAGGTTGGTGAAACTGGGCCTTAGGGTTTCACTAGGAGACATTGCCGCACGACTAAGGTCGTAATGTCAACACCCATGTCATCAGCAAATATAATGCATTCCACTCTGTGGCCATCATTGTTCACTACTTTGCTTCCTTTCCTACCTTGCGAGACGACCTTTTGCACATAAATTTTAAACAATAAGAAGTTATAAAGAAAACATTTTGGTATTGAAAGAATGAAAATTCGTTATTAAAGTACAGTTACAATAGCTTGGAAAATAGCTCAATGTTTTCTCAAGACTCCAGTCTTCAAGCACAAGAGTTTATACTGTGTGAAATCACTGAACGAAATAGCAATCGATTCTCGACCAGCGGAATTTATATTTTTTTCCTTCTGATACAGATTCGACACCACTCGATGCGTACCATGCACATAACCTAAAAGAATTCTCCTCTGTTTGATCATTTGACCAGTAAATTTCTCTGTAGCGTGTCACAATAGGCCTATATTTCAGGCGAACGGTTTGAGTGTGAAAGTTGTGTGTGGTGCCCGGTAGAAATCATCGTGGCGGAAGGCAAAAAGTTAACTCGTCTTTCGAACATAAACTTCGCGTGTGGTTGTGGTAGAGTTCCATAGTTTCCCTCCAGGATGGACGCAAGAGGGCTGAGATTCCACGAATTCTCTCCTTCACTATATTTGGAACGGATTGTTCAAGGCAACTTTCTTCTTCCACCGTCAATCAGGTGTGATCATGAATGTTGCACCATCGCTTTAGAATTCCGAAGATACATTTAATACTTATACTTCTGCGTATTACCCTGAAAAACGCCGCAAGGGACCGTGGCAGGGGTGAGCCATCACCATGCATTCACTCCCACATACATATGTCAGAAATTATTAACAATTTCAAACCAAATTTAGATCGTTAATTTCAGACGTTATCAATATAATATGTGCAGAAAGAACTTACTGCTGTGAGATCGATATTCTTTACCGCATAACGGTGTCTTCTTTCTTTTTACTGGTCTAACAGTACCAATGAGGTTTTTAATATTACTTTCGACCATCCTGAGGAAATGTCAGTAACTTTCCGGGTCTTTGATTCTTGAAATAACTTATGAGCTTCATTTCCGCCCATACCCCCTGGCGAAATCCATGTTTCCGTTCACCATCTTTGATTCCTCCATCGTTTCGTTTTAGCAGTTTTCAACGACCTGCACAGCCAAATCTGCTTCGCCACAACCTACCGCTTCTTCGTACGATACTTCCGACATTTTTGTGGAATCTATGGCGCCGAACTCTAGTAGCGGCTGTACTTGTATGCATGCATGCATGTTCAATTGTTGCACGCAAGAAATGTCTCGAATGCCCTTGCGCAAGGGGAGCAGAAGAAGCCATTGTCCGGAGACGGGCACAACATGGAGGTCGTTAGCCCTCAAAGTGGATGGCATCGGTGGTTTTCATGAGTGAGCGAGATTATTTCAAAATAAGGTTCCCTGCGACGAGGAACACACCGCGTCTTGTGTTCAAGCAAATAACCACTTCCCAAAAGGAAGAAACGAGTTCACCGAGTATGAATAACGTTCCCCGACTTTGAAGAGTTGAAACCACAGTCTCGTTCCGTGTGATTATATTGCCTCAAAATGTCCGTTACCTAAAATTATCCGTGTCGACATATTCAGCGAAGGATACGATTGGCCCAATATAACGTGACGTAGCACTCGACCCTAGGTACTAGTTAGTATTTTTCCTGGCCCTCGACTTTCATTTCATTTCGGTCCCTTCAAGTATTAGTGACAAAAGCGGAGAAATGCACACTCCTTAATAACAGCCCTGTATGGTTCTCTGCGTATCTCCATATGGTTCCAAACTAACGGATTCATTTGTACCAATTCAGATCAACGTTCAATGGCATGATGGCTATCATCAATGGCATGATTACTAAGAAAAACCGATGGGCTCTTTGTAAGTCATTATGCAAGAACAAAAAAATGTCATGCTATTGCAAGGAAATAAATAGTGGAGATAAATTTCCGTGTGAAAGTTAATTAATTGAATAGTTGATCACACATGAAATTTATCCTGCGATGTCGATTACATAATCAATATCTTGCGTACATATCGCCAGGTCAGGTAACAGTGACTCAATGAGAGATATAAAACTATCCTCCCAGATGTAGGCAACTATTCAATTTTCCTTGCGTGACTGCTGAACGGATCACAACAAAAGTAAACGCTAGCATAATTATGCACGCCCTTTTATTCACTGCTATTAACCTTCGCGGTCACCTTCTTTGTTTATTATGTTGATTATATAATACATAAATTTATTTTAGTTGACCCCACACGATATCATAAATAGTTATTTCAGGACCAGATAGATTTCATGAAAATAATGACAAATACGTACTTTAAAAAACAAAAAATTCTTATTTTATACAAATGCTTACATCATGCCGCAGTTATGTAAGATATATTTATATGATATCAGGTTATGACATTTCGCGGTTATGTGCAAGACTTTTATGAGCAAGTTAGTTATGAGATTTCCCGGTTGTGTAACTCCCAAGTAATTTCAAGTCAGTTGTGAGATGTCAGTTATAAGGGAAGGTGGTACACTTGGGGTGACCTTCACAATGCTCTCAAACTGAAACAAAAGATTGACAGGGTCAAATCCTGACGACGACGAAAGCGGAATTAGACTAAGCTCTGCTTTTTAGCAACGTCTCTCTAGAATTAGGGAATGCATATTTTTCATTCCTCACGATTATATAGTTCATTACATCAAGTTTAAAGGTACAAAAAAATGGTGACCGACTGAAGTTAAAAGAAAATACTTTGGAAAATTAAATTTTAGCCAAATTATTATGAGATTTTGCTAACTTACAATATATTTAACTCAATGATTTCTTTAAAGTTAATTATCTCGTAAAAAAAAGAAACTGGAAGTCTTTCACTTATTCCATGATGAATACTATGTTCACAATGTCATTCAGTGATGCTCAACCATCATTTCATTCAGCCTCTTTGAATTTAGGCGTTTTTCCTTTAGAATTTCCTTCGTTCTTTACTGTATTTATTCCCTGTTAGATAATGGTTAAATGTTGCTCAATGAAATGTGTTTCACTTCACTCTTCAATCGCAAGGTATATTAGTGAAAAGGTTTTTACTCTAATAAACCTGTTGGAAATTATTTTGATTTATAACAGGAGGTCATCAAATTCTAATTCCGAGTTGGCACAGTGGTAGTGGTGTATTAAAGTTTCGTCGACTTCTATGGTCATTTTAGCATTACCTCAAATCGAAGAAATATCCAATTGGAAGAATACGGCTTCCATGCCCTACCTGGCTCGACTTGGACTTCAACCCTCGACCCCTGAGTTATTCGACTCACCTGGTGGCTTTCAGCTCTTAAGTGTTACGTTATTGACAATTAGGCTTCCCGAGTAACAGAACTTTTATTCTTCTAAATATTTCTTTCCTACCGTGAATGTGTGAAACACTCGTGAGGGTTTAGCTTTAGGCCAGCTACACCGTCTCCTACCTAAACAGTTGTCACTGGCCGTTTGATACAATGCTTTGATGATAACTCGGACGCATTCAAAGTCTTCTAACTCTGTCTCTGTAGAAATCGGATTCTCTAAATCGATTTGAATCGCATCATGTGAATCGATATAAATCGGGATCGTAACCGAATAGGAATCGAAACCGAATCAGAATCGTAAATGAATCCGAATCGTAACTGAATCAAAATCGTAACTGAATCGGAAACGTATTTGAAACAGAATGGTAATTGAATCGGGATCGTAATTGAATCGTAATTGAATTGGAATTGGAACTGAATCGAATCGAATCAGAATCGGATCACAATAATCTATTCCAAATATTCGTGACTCGTTTTAAAATATTGGATTTCCGAGTGAATCGAATCGGAATCGCCCATCTCTACTTTGTAGTCTTCCAAAGCATTTTGGTTGATATAAACAGCGTGTTTAAGCCTCCTTCCGATTCTTATGCTTCCTGCTACCCTTTATCCTGTCCGAAATACTCTTATCCTCGCCGCTTTCAGGCTGTTTGATTTGACCTCTGCCATCTTCGTCTCGTAAATCCTACAATCTCTAAACATCTCTTCCTTCCATTCTGCCAAAATATTTGTCTCTCCCAGAAAAGATATAATACTCTTTAGTCTTCCTTTCTGTTTATCCGTCCGTCCACGATTCAAAAATCCCCATCTCCTTACATCATATTTTTCTCAAGGGTATATAGCATCCCTCGTAATGCAACAATGATTGGTATTTATTAATATTGTTTTCGTCCGAGTTTGATTCAATTAACTTTGATCTATTACCACCCGGTGAAATAAATGCTTGGTTTCCACAGTAGATCAGATTCTTTTTTTTTTAAACAGGAATTTGCTTCTTTCTCAAGTTTTTCTACTTCAGTTCATTCTTCTCCAAATTCCTTACCCTCATAAATTTTACTCCCCCTGTACTCCCACCTCATACCCGTGAATGCACTCATCACTTCACATGCCTGCTCGCAGATAATCGCTGATCCGCTTCTCCCCCGCCTATCTCGACACCGACATACTACGGTAGATTAGATCACGTACATAAAATCAGAGAGTTAGGATGCCGAACAGATAGATATAAAATGTCATTTTTTCCTCGTATAATTACAGATCACAATAGATGTAGTCCTATGTCCGGAGTTAGTATTCATGATAGTTAGTGTATATATGTACTTTTATTTGCTTGTATTTATAATGTGTGCCTATGTATGCCTCGCCTTGACCTTGTAATTTGTAACGTCTGTTTTTAGTTGTTGTGTATGATTGTTGCGAGCGGTCCGACATTGTCCAGCATGGTTTTTAGTTCTCGTATTAGTTTTTTGCATGGTAGTTTCATTTTTATGTGTGCGTAATGCATGACTTGTATAACGTGCCTGTGAATGTTTGGTGGTGGCTCACCCCCTGCCACACGCCCTTGTGGCGGCTTGCAGGGTATTATGTGGATATAGATGTAGAAAGGAGTAAGTCATCTTTGGGAAAATGTAAATATTTCATCATCGAACGCTCTGAGTAACTTTTAATTAATTAAAGTGAAGCAAAATCAGATAGGCATTCGTATTATGTGGATGGTACCTAGCAAGGTTCTATGCCCCCCTAAGGTCCGTATACTCTACGGACTGTCGGTCACCTTGTATCCCGGCAATCATTGAAGAAACTGTGAGTTATTCCTGAGGGCTCCCCAATATTTATTTTTAGTTGATGATTCAGCAAGTCCCCTTCAGAATTTATTGAGATATTCTGAATTTGATCCGAGGGCTAAAATAAGACCCACGCATATTTTAACCCGCTTCTTCCAAACCCCGCATGAGAATTATATCCCGGGCGATTTGGTGTGGCGTGATCGGTGCACATCACAAAGGAACCACAATATTTTATGCATTCAGAAAAACAAACTTGTCGAAACAAGTAAAATTAAATAGATTTCTTTGATGGTTATGTTATGGGTTGTTTCACTCACATCAACAGAGATTGTGAGCTACTTTTGCACGCTGATAAATGATGCATTATACCGATATAAACGATACATAAGATAGAAGAGCGTAGGAAGCTAAGTCAATGTGGAATACTATGAAAAAACGAAAATTAATGTGGAAATAGGACACACACCATGAGGCATAATGGGTTCGTGAAGAATATTTTAGAAGGAAAAATAGGGGGAGGGCCCCGCGGGGGGGGGGGGGGGGGGGCCCGGGGGGCAAAAATATCACCGGCGCCCAATTTTGAGGCACAGAACGGGA
>WURS02031371.1:0-11588 GCA_011762765.2 Rhinocypha anisoptera | reverse complement strand
GAGAAAATACGCCAGAGGCTGTAAATATTATTTGGGATAGGAATTGGGAAAAACAGGATAGGAAATCATAAAAGACGGACACAAGGGAATAGTATATTTCACGGAAAAAATAGGCCACGACCGGGACTCGAATCCGGGACCTTCCGATTACATGTCGGATGCTCTATATATATATATACATGTATAGATGTGTGTATATATATATATGTATGTGGGGGTCTTCTTCTCTGGTCAGTAATCCGTAGATTGGTTGGCAGCAGTCTTTCGTCTCCATTCCGCTCGATCTTAGGCGAATTCCTTCAACTCCAAGTAGGAATGACAACCCATATCCTCTACAATTTATTTAATATATTCATTCCCTGGGTCTTTCTCTCACATTTTTACCATGAACTGAACCCTCTATAATGGTTCCTAATAGTCCCTCATGTCTTATAGAGTGTGGCCTATCCAAGGTGTCTCGTCTCTTTCTCATTGTTTTCCACAGACATGCCAACTCATTATCTCTCCGTAGTACAGCTTCATTTGTCACCCTCTCCGTCCAAGATATTTTGAGGATTCTCCGGTAGCACCACATCTCAATGGCCTCTCTACTCTCTTTCTTCCATCCATGCCAAGTGTCCATGTCTCACTTCCATAAAGCATTAACACTCCACCCAAATGTTTTGGGTAGGAGTTTTCTTAAACCTAAATAAATGTTGTTGGAAGTTAAGAGTCCTTTTTTCTTATTAAAATCTGCCTTGGTCTGGTTAATCCGACTGATGAAATCTTTGGCACTACCTCCATCTCATGTGATATTGCTTCCAAGGTACTGTATCGAGTCTTTGACAATTTAGTATGACTTCTGCATGAGTTCCCGTTCTGCTCACAACAAGGATCTTCGTCTTTTCACCGTTTATGTTCATATAGTAGTAGTTTATATAAGTATAGCGAGAGAGATATTGGTGCTGATTGGATCCGAAACTTGGTCTTAGAGAAAGTAGGGTGTCTCAGTCGAAGGTTTTAATGTGTGTGCGTGTTTGGGTGGAGAAAATGTAATGGAGGTAGAAGACAGCATTCCAAGTCTCAAGCATGGGATAGGATCCAAAGAATCAGGAAAACCATAGGTGTTGGCAGGGTTAGGGGCTGGAGGGACACTAGACTTGGAGAAAGTAAAGGGTTAGGAAGGGAAAGGAACAGGAGGGAAAAAAGCAAGCGGCGGCGCGGAGGAGGACGAGGGGGGAAGATGTTCCCTTCACGCTCCCTTTCACTCTCCAGCCGACAACCATCCCTCTTCAACACCACCCCCCTCCCTCCCCCCTTGACACACACACACACGCACACATCTCCCCTTCCCTTATCTCCCTCCCCCCTCCCAAATCCCCCATCCACACAACCGACCGTCCGGAAGAACACGGGATAGACGCCAAGGGATGAGCGCCCCCTTGTTTAACACGGATAGGAATTTCTGGGATGCCTACAGGAGAGGGGGGGAGGGAGGAGGCGGACGAGCAGTCTTGTCGGGGGGAAGGTGGGGAGGGTCCCCTCGGTGTGAATATTCGGAGGGGGGTAAGTGGTCCATCCGTATCTGCATCGACGAGTCCCGCATTTTCGTCACGTCTTCTGTGCCACTGTCCGTTCAGAAATGCGAGTGGGATAAAAACTGATTGGCCTTATTTCTTTTGAAAGATGAAATTCCTCTTACTTGCGATACTCTTTCCCATTTTGTTTTTGCGATTCATATTTTTCCACGATTGTTAATTTTTTAAATACATACTTCATTCACTTAAAAGATATAACGGTATTCAAGGTCTTAGTTTAAAAGTCTGGTTAAGCTATTTGGTTCTTCAGATCGGGAGGAAGGGTGTACAAGGTTAGAATTGGAAGGGAAGTTTAGGCTCAGGTGAGCCTCTAAAAATATTTTTCGACTAAAAAATATTTTTTTAAAGATACGGTATAGTTTCAAATCTGGTTAGCGCTTATAGACTCTTCAGACCGGTAGGAAGGGCACGCAAGGATGAGAATGGAAGGGAGGAAGGAAGCTTAGGCTCAGATGAGCCTCTTAAAATATATTCAACTTTTGAAACTGTTCATTTTATCCACTTCTAGAACTACGGTTAAATCCTCAATCATTCGAACAATATCATGAGGAGAATGATAATATTTTTACGGCAAAAAAGTTACAATTCCCTTCCAGTAACAGAGTAATAAATTTACCTAAGTGGATAGATGCTCTTTAGAAAAAGATAATGTATTTAAAACTCTTTCCACTGTTACATTTTAATTTAATATAACGTTTTGTGTATTCGAACGAAGATGGTTTTTCCCGATGCCTTTGCATTAACTTTGGGGTTAATTGGCACACACGTTAAAGTGCTAGAGGAAAATTGCTATTGGAAAACTAAGTATTATTGCAATGTTCGACTTGAAAGTGGTGGAAGGAACTCGTAGTATAATAAAAATGTAGCACTTTTACACTAAATAAATTACCTAATACGCGCGTCGTGTTTAAGTTTTTATTTTAGGGAAAAGTGATACATATTTATTTTACTAGGGGGGAACTATGTTTACCCGTATAAAAAATATCCCGCACATGGTTTATCACAACATCGAGGGGTTGTATTGAGCCTTAGTGATAGGATTTGCCTAGGGTCGGATAGTGAACTGGTTAAATCTAGGGTCGCAATACCCTATCCAGTATGAAATACCTTTCTACTTATATTTTATCACCGGAATTCCACTAACATCCGACCACAGGCATTACCGACCACAGCACGTCAAGTTGGTCTCTTCAATTTAAAATTAAAATATGTGTGTCGCATTATTTTCCCCTTATGTCCACTATTTTTGCATTTTTCGTGGGAGTTATTTTGCCCGTTGGGAATTAAACAGTTGTATTTAAATTCTCCCGCATAATTCGTGATACTCTTCTCTTGTCCACCATTCTCGTATTTTAGAGAAAACATCCCAATGGTCCAAACCCCTGTTATCTTACGGCGGCGTGGAAGTCGACCGAACTTTAAACATGTACTAACTTTCGTTACTGCAGCACCACACTTGTCCCCTCGTTAAACTACTCTGCAAGAGTGGCGGGTAATTTATAGCGACCCCTAATCACAATTCGTCTCACTCCATGACTAATGCGTTTCCCATGCACGGATATTCCAAGGGTCCTTATTTTTTTAGTATCCTTAGGAAGGATCCGTGCTTCTTTCACCATTCTGATGACCCAAACCTCGAAAAAGGTCAATCCCGTCAAGTTCTTTTCGGAGAACGTCTCCCATATGATCCTCCTAAGGTCTTACAGGAGGATTATGCATAAAAAATAGTGACCCTCCTCGACATCCGTCCAATGGATGCTTGGCTCCAACCCCATTCCTTATTTTCATTATTTTTTCTAGATTTAATGCTACACGCATCAAGCAGCATGGTGAATCACTTTTCCTGAAATAAAAACTCAATTTCATGAACAAAATCGGTGGATATATGTATATACTATTTATATCGGTTAAACCGAATTTCCGGCGGAATGTTTTTTGATACTAATTTTCGTCAATCATTTGTGTAACTAAAATATAGACCAAACGTATTGTGTTTTGTGTGAGGCTCAGTATGACAAGACACATGCGGAATTATAGGTAAAAGAATAATGACTCTGTTGGTGAAATAATAATCAGCAAGGGCCTTTAATATTTAAAAGGTGAGGAACTTTAACGTTTCTAAACCTGATAAATACGTATTGAACATGGGAATGACACGGGGGCTAATAATGTTTGAAATATACCAAATGACATTTGAATGTTTGGAACCAATCAATTAATCTAATTGATCACTCAAGACATTACTTAAATAGTACATCCGATGGAGTGCCTATCGCACTGCCTTTAGTCAGCCACTCTCGTGTATGTACTGAATGCTGAGAGCAAGTTGTATCCTCACTTCAGTTTATAAAGAATTAAAGCGAATTAGAGATATGACCAAAGGAAGAGTGATTATGATGGAGGCGAAATCGATCTGACAAGAATAGACCCGTTATCATCGCCATCACCATGGGTGTTTTCCCCGTCAAAGATTGATGTAGGAATCCATTAACCTCTATTAAAAATTATCGAGCGTTTCTCATGGAAAATAACTCTCGAACACCCCATTTAGGTTTTGTTTAAAGTTAATAATAGTCAGCTCAACGTAGTTTCTACCTCCTTTCATGCTATCTAAAATGCAAATCCCTCTCCTCTCTCTCCCTCGATTATCTAAAATTATGACTTGTTGAATTCTGAGAACAAATTTTTAACAAATCTTCTCATTATTTCATTCTACCCAATTTTAATGTCTCCTTCGAAAGTCTTTCATCAACTTCCTATGTTCCCCTACCGTGCCTAAATCCTTTTCACTTGTTCAGGAATTTTTTAATTTTAAAATAAATGTCATGGTCATTACAATATAGAAGACTTCTTCCGCCATATAATTCTGCAGGCTCAATGAATTTAGATCCAAATGTGCCGATACTGGTAGTGCCTGCTAATTTTTACAGTGGAAAAGTGTTCTTATTTAAACGAAAATTTTCTTGTTTAAACGAAAATTACGTAATACTTAATATTGTTTTTAATTTTCTACTCAAGAGACGTCATTATTGAGAAAATCTTATAAATTTATTATTAATACACTAATTATAAACTCTTACTATCTGTACCATGATCCTTTACAGGGAAAAAGTACACCTTAAATATTATTATTTAACCTTCACTTTGTCCTACTTTAAGCTAACGAGTCTGCTGATGTGCGATAATTGGGGCTCCTTCCGACAAAAGATTCGTAGGATATTTAATTAGATGGCAGAATCATGCATTGAGCTTGATTCCCAAAGAGTTTAAGGTTTTTTTTTCTGATTTACTGGTTTGGCCTTCGTAATGGTTTTTTTCTAATCCTGCAGCTAGTCATTGAGCTCGACCTAGTTCTGAAAAAGAGCCACCTTCGAAGTGTCCTATATACTTCTTGCGTATGTAGTACGATCTGACATCAGGGTCTGCAAATACTGCTCTTTTGCTTTTGAATGAAAGTTTTACCGTTTCTGAGCCATAATCCTCTATCATTATGACTAATTATCAAAAAGGCGTTCTTTTGTTAAATAACATGCACATAATATAATTGGATAGTTTTTATCTAAATTGTGATTTTCATGGAGAAACACTAATTTCAAAGTGGATAGATTAACACTTTAAATGTTATACACCATCACCATACATATTTTGCTGTAATCGTCTCAAGATGTTATAAATATTGACACAAGGATGGATTCTTTTGTTAAAATCATTTTTATTTGTATCCGCTAAATTATGTTTTTACCTTTTCCCGTTAACCTTTATTTACACAATTATTTACTGTAGGATGTATGTCCTCAAATTGAGGTTCGTCTTATCTTTCCTTCATCCACCTCATGTCTTTTTCACGTTGCTCAAACCTTATATACTCATTCCATCATCTTCCTGCCACCGTTTTAATCCCTGTCGCTTTAATCTTGTCTTCGTCATCTTTCGCCAAACTTGAAACTTACCAGGTGCTCTCTGCTCTCCTTCCTTCATCCTTCTTCGTCTTCAAGATCCATATAAAAAGCGACACTCAAGGGCAAAGCTCTTCGCCAATCTTTTCCTTGTTTCTGCGCTTCCTTGATCTCGGCTGTAGAAAGTTCCCCGATTCCTCGATCCGAAATCGTCTCATCTCTGAGGGACCACGCTCTCGGCCGTCTGAGCAAAGCACTCGAACGACAGCTTCAAGAATGGGACGATGACACTCTCGGGGTACTTGAAAGATCCCATTCGCTCAAATTCCCTAGTCTACGTAATTCCATTTCCCCTTTGAAATACCTCATTGCCTTTGCTTTTAATTTACTTTCGGTGTCCCTCTATCTCTCTTTCTCTACCTTTTCACCCTTCCTCCAGATTTTCCGCTCCATCCTTCTTAACTCAAACTCGCTTCCTGATGTCACGATGCCTGCTAGACTGGGCGTGCTCCTGCATATCTTTCGACCTCTCTTTCTCCCGCCCACCCCATCGCCTTATGACCTGGCCTTTCCCAGAATTTCTCTACGCCGCTTCTTCCCCTTCTAAAGGCAGGACGTAATCGGGAATGCAGGGCGCCGTGTCTCATTGGTCTTCCCGGAGCCGGGTCATCCGTCTCATCCTGCCTTTCTCTCTCACCCCTTTCGGTCTGTCCTTCTGTACATCTGTTTTATTACCCCTCTCTTCAAAGGCGGCACCAATTTCTCTCGGAACCTTCGGCTTTCAGTTTCACATGCCTGCGCATGGTCAATAAGCGGACGGACTACATTTCCCTGTTCCCCTCCGGCTTCCTTCCCGTCAGCGACTCATGCTTTCTGCGACATCCTTTGATCCCATTTCAAATTCACGCTTACCCTCTTCATAAGACCTCTTGTCTTGCTACGGTATTTTCCACTAATAATCGAACTACTACCTTTGATGCTTACTCAACACTTGGGATTATCCATAAGAAACTCATGGAGGCTTACTTACGAGGATGGATAATTGGTGACTTTGATAAATGTTTCCCAAGTTTCAAAGAAATCGTAGACAAAATTATGAGTCCGTTCATTCCACCTGATAAATTCACTGCACTGGACGTAAAACTCCAAAACTCCTATATTTATGCTTATTTCAATTCTCTCGCAATTTTTCTCCAGTACGTACAAGTGCGAAAAAAAAACAAAAAAGTTAAGAGTTTGGTATTAATTGACTGTACCCGTAGTTATGTTAAAATACACTGTTAGTAAAAAATATCGTCGATTAGACTTCATCCAAATACTTAAATACGAGTACAAGTAGTTTACCATAGATTTGAAAATATATTTGGTCCTTTATATTCCTTCGGCCAATACGGTCTTCACAATGTGGTCGTAAATTGAAAGTCGGAAGAAAAATTTGTTTTTTTAAATAAAGTAATACATTTCGTGTGATTTATATAATTAATATCTGTTTGGGATGTATATATATCAATATTCCGACCTGATTCGTGGGGACAAAAGATTACTTTTATCCTTGTTGGACTTAAGTTTATTTTCACTTTCTAGTTCCACAGTTCCAAAGCCAAATGTCATATTCAATCCTGTCAAGCAACCTATCGAGGTCATATTGAGTTTTCCACTTGAATACGGCAATGATTGATGCAGAGTTACGATATTCAGTACCGTCAACAAGAATTAATGCAATCGTAAATTAAACAAACCGATGAAACTTGAATGACGAATTTTAAAAATAATAATGCGATCAACTTCCAACAAATAATGCACGTGCAGGGAAAAGGACAACACCTAATTTCTTTCAATTCCACGTCAAAGATAACTGAAACCGTGGGAAAGGAATAGACATTTAAGAAAATGATAAAGATTCACTTGCCTCTTACCTGTGAAGGATCGTGGAGAGAATATATAAAAAATTAAAAATTCACTGCGAGACTAGACAAAGGGAATAAAAAAATATGGGAAGATCCTTTATTCCCGACGTAAAACAGCTTCCTATGCTATATTACAGGCAGTTTATGAGCTCCACGCCCGCCACTTTCGCTTTCGGGAACTTCAATCTAGGAAGCGACGAAAGGACAGAAATACGGAGAGGTCGAAGGGCGCAGTTAAATCAATTGGACGTAAAGCATCTGATTTAGCACAAAGGAGACTTTGACGTCGAAGGCATTGCCAAAAGGATATTAACATTGTGAAGTGGAAGTTCACCCTCGGGAGTCCCCGGGAACAATGAGGAAGAACTAAAAGGGAAGCGGATTCAAAGATGGGATAAGGGCGTGAAAGGAGGATGTTCGGCTTTTACTGCTTCCTTCATTGGAACCTGAGTGAGACAGCACCTCAGTTTATCGAATAAACCTCCCAAAGATACTTTGTGTATTTAGAATTTTATGTAAATTTAATAAATACACATCAATTCATATAATTTTTTGCTAGTCTTACATAAACGGATTAAAGTGTGTCCAGCAGATTATTATGTCTTTTTTAACAGAGAGTGAGCCTAGTATATATGTATGAGCCATGAGTAAGCCGATTTGGTGATCTACCAACCGGTGTTTTGTGAAACGGAATGAGTATAATAAATGAAACTAATTAATTGAAAGAGATGGTTGGTTATTCAAATTGGTCTCTACACATCCTGGCACACAAGTGAGGATTATTTCATCTCGTAGTTTTTTAACCGAAAGACTTTACCGTTTCTTCGTCCCCTTTCTCATAGTTATCTTTCACCCTATTAATTCCCAATGTTTCCCTTCTCTATTCTCCTCTTGGGCTTTTTGAAGATTTAATATTATTCCTTCCATGATGCTTCTTTCTACGATCAAAAAATTACAGTCTTTATTCTTTTTGCATCCTATCTCTAAAGCAGCCCCTTGAAGCTTTATGGCCATATGAATATGAGGGCTTCCCAGCCGACGAATGGCTGTTTCGCATCCGCGCATCGACTAGGAAGGCATTTTACAAGGCTAATATCGTCAATATATTATCATTTGAGCTTCTTAATGTTTAATCATAAGTTTTAACTGCCACAAATGTTTTTAAGGATGTATTGGCAATACAACCCTAGTCAAAAGTTGCTAATTAGGCGTCAAGCGATTATCGGACTTTTTGCTATATTTACGAAGAGCAAATGAATCAAATTGATTTTAGTTTGCTTGTTATTAGTACTTTACGAATTTTTTAGGCCGTTGTACTCTATATTTACATCTATTTTAAGCTCAATGGACCTTCTTTTGACTTCCGTGACCAACCTATCACTTGAAATATTGAAAATTGTACAGCTCAAATATTTGTTTTATTGTGATTATTCCTTAAAACAAACTAATATGTTTATTGGAAACAGTTTAATTGTTAACATTACTTATTTTATGATCATAAATGAAAAACCAAACTGATTTCTTATGTCATACATCCTGGCAACGTCGCATATATCCATACGTTTTCAGCACTGCACTATGAAGGTGGACGATAACTCGTCAGTTTTTTCGATTGGAAATAAAAATCCGTCATTTTAGCAATGAATAATAAAATATATTGAAATTATTATTAATTGGAAAGAAATTCCAAGTGACAAGCATTACTTTTGGAAAGGACTGAGAATATATATCAACAAACGGTATCACGGAGCCGAAATTGAGGCATCACGAGTGCGACGTTGCCACGTTTATGCCTTGTAATTGAAGAAAAGCGTGGAGTAGTTGCAATTTATTATAAATATTTCATGTAATTTTGTCTGAATAATTGTTTTATTCGATGATATTAAGTTATAACACAATTATTTACTACCATTAATTTTTCAGTGGTTTCACATTATTAGTTATATTGTTAATTTCCTCATTAAGCTGTAGAATCACATAAAATCAGACATTTCCCATAAGAGTGCATGTCACGAGTAATTTCAAACTTCGATATCTTTCGAATGATCTTCTGAATAGTTTTGAAATTTGGCAGGTTAGTTACTTTAATAAGTAGAAGGTCCAACCAAATTTTCATCGATTTGTCATTATTTCAACTTATAACCTATACATCCTTAAGTGCAATTGCCATGAGTTTAACCATTTTACAAAAACTGGAACTTGACTAAGTGACTCATAAAAATGAGAATGTCGTTCAGTATGTTTTATCACATTGATTTGTATTGAAAACCATTATACTCAAGGTGTTAAAAAGGATCAATGAAAATGTAACGAACTCATTTAAATTTTAAATGATTTTTATGCTCAACTATTTCGTTTTTCAGTCCATCTCTTTCCACCCCCGTCATGTCCCTCCAAAATGCCTAGTAAGCCCTTGCACTCTTTCCCAAACTCTCCGCTCTGTCACATCTTTCAGGATACACCCGCCCCTCGGTAACTCTTTCACCAATTTATACTCTCTTCTTCCAATTCCTCCCGTCATCTATCTTCCTTTCTTTCCCTACCTCATTTAACGCTTCTCCGTTTGCCTTCCTCTCCCCTCCCTCTATGCTTCCTTTTTTTCACCCTTATTTATACCTTCCTTTCGAAAGGCCCCAATCTACGCTAATCCCCTTTCCACGGAGACCAGAGCTTCTGACCCGTAGCACCCCATTTCAGTCCGGGCCAATTTTTTCCCTATGGCTGGCTCTGTTCCCGCGGAATCCCCGGTCGTGAGCTCGCTCCATTCTTTTGAAAGCTTCTTTTCGAGACGGACGGAGTCGGTGGATTGAGTCTTAATCCAGAGCACGGATCCCAGAGGTGTGACGCGCGAGGCGGTGGAAAGGGAAATAAATATTCGCGTTCGGAGCACTTTCCGGGGTGTTTCGTACCCATGAATTGCACAAAAGTGCTCGCGTCAATTCCTGCTGCTTTTTCTTACGTTCACATTGCATTATGTCCTCTTTTCGACATTCTGAGATCACGAATACTAGAGAGTAGCACGGTAAATATACCAACCTCCTTTCCAGGTTTGATGACAAGTCTCTTAAAAACCTTGAACCGAAGGTTAATTTTTTATTTGCAGCTGCCCAAATTTTACATGTGCCGTTTTTCCCCATCATTTTTTTATCTTACGTCTTCCCAATTCTGTCCTGTTTATTCATTTCGTATCATGTGTACGTAGTTCTCTCCATTCTTTCTACCTTCCAGTTCTAAGGTTCTTGAAAATATTCAATTTTCATTCACCTGTAATGTGCTCTTTTGAAATAACCATTCCAACTAGTGCATTAGTTGTACATTTTTGAGGTTTCTCTCTGCCCTTTATTTTTCTCCTATCCTTCCAGTCCCATCCTCTTAAGACTTTCCTTCCGGTCTAAGGACCCTGGTATTAGCACTGAACAGACATGAAACACCTTGAATATTTATTATGTATATATGTCTAATTAAAACACGTTTGTGTTCATAACTGCGATTTAACTATGAAGTCTATTACTACGTATAACTTTAATTTTTAAATATGATTTTGAGATATGATTTCGCTTATGGTCCTAATAATTCTAAAACGTTGATATCTTTTCAATGCCTACTTCAGGTCCGATTTAATTTTTTCTGTCAAAGGTGTGAAAATTCATCAGTGCCATTAGTAATCGATAGCGTACTTCTTCTGTTGCATATTTTTCTAAAGTCAATAAAATCTCATCAGCCTAGAAAGAAGTGTATATACCCGCTAACCGAGATTGAAATTACGGATGTTTCCCGGTATTGTGTAATGGATCTTATCCTGACATAGCGTGTCTCTATAACAGGAAAACTCCGATCTTAAGGGATCTCAATTCATTGGGGTAATTTAATCCCAAATTCTGAGACTTCGTTAGATCTATTTACTCCTAGAATCATGGCATCTGCTACTCGGATATTCTAATGTTAAAAAGAGTTACGAGCATGTGGGGATTATTGTTGTATTTCTAATGCTAATAAAATTAAACGTGCCGGAACGTGGACGTAAGATTTTACAGCAATATGTAAGACAATATCCGAGACCACGCGAGTCTCCCAGTTGTATTTACTACCAGAAACCTGATGATTCTGAAAGAATGGGACAAGGACCGCCATATCTACAAAAAACAATTAACATCTACAAAAAAACAACATCTACAGGATTGAATAATTAATCAAATACTCCTAGCATT
>WURS02031360.1:0-11588 GCA_011762765.2 Rhinocypha anisoptera | reverse complement strand
AAAATATCCAAAGTTAGGTCAGTATCTTTACGCAGCACCCGAGCAAAATATCCTGTAATTTCAACACCCTGTACCTACATACCTTGAACCCCCTTCCCCAAATCCTCCAACCTCAAACCAACCAACAACTTTCAACTACCCCCTTCCCCCTCTCTTAAAACTATATATGAAATACGCAAGACCTTCTCCTTTGTCCATTGAGCACCTGATGATGATGCCCTACATCAAAATCCAGATTGCATTCTGTATTTTAAAACTTGTTACCCTGTGTCTGTGCACCAGTTATTTTATGCCATTAAACATGGAATTCCACAAAGTTAAAAAGAACCTGAGTGATGGCCGATACCATTACCAACTTTCATTGGTTTGATAGGAAAAATTTTCATGCATACTTATGATGTTAGTCAACAAAAAGTAAAGGTTTCCCTAGACAAATGTGTACTTAAAAAGTCTAAACACTCCTTACAAATGAAATAAAATTTCAGCTTTATGACATAGAGAAGCTGAGAGAATGGAATAGCTACTTTGAGATTTTTATACAATGTTTGCAAAGAAATTTGTAGAATAATAAAAAAGGAAAGAGAAAAAATTTACCTTTTTCTTGTACTTTGCTTTCATGACCTCAACTTCCTCCTGTAGACAAGTAATTTCTTTTCTGTGACGCTCTTCAACTAGCTTCAAATAAGATTCATTTTCCAATTCCTTCTTTTTTGAGGAATCGATCTTTTCCAAAAATAATATCCTATTATGAAGGTCATTCACAGATGACTTTGCAATTTCCAGTTGGGTCGTTAGCTAGAAAGATACATTTCAGAATAAAGTGAAAAGAATGAAGATTAACTGGAAATTAAGCTTATTAAACGGATGGAAGAAGACTTTCTGGGATCTTCACTAGGTCAGGAACTCCAGAGTTGTTAATGTTTGATGACTAAGTCATCTGTTCTCAATAAGGGTTAGGATTGCATGTTGTATAGATCCAGAAAAGTATTCATCCAGCTTATATATTACAAAGGAACCAGATTTATCCAAAAGATGAACTTACATTGTAGTTAGACTCTTCTAGCTCTTTTATACTATTCTTTTGTTCTTCATTTTGTTTTTCTAAGTCATCAATTTGAGCTTTGGCATTCACTAAAAAAGAAAAGTGATGAGTCAGGATTAGTCTGAACAGCTGTATGAAGAAATAAATATGTAAACACATAATAATGTCCCTTCTATCAACTTATGCTATTAAATATGCTCATTTAATAGTTTACTAACCCAAAAGAGTTTGGGACTGTTTTAAAGACAATGCCGCTCTCTCTTTCCCAGCTTCCATCAAAGTTAGTTTTCGCTTAAGTTGCATTTCCATTTGCTTGTTTTCACTTTTAGTCCTTTCAACTTCATCGTGAAGACGTTGTATTTCTTTGACCCGCACTTCATACAGAACTTGGAGTTGTTCCAAACTGTTGTATTCTGTTGAAATATTTAATAAATTAGGCATCTTACCAGGAAACAAAAAATGAAACTTTTATGAATGAAACACACATGCACAGAAAGACTAATATTTCATTTCAACCAAAGATATTATTTAAAAATTCTGTTTTAATAATTAAAATTTTTTGCCTGATTAGATAAATATTACACCTCAAAGATATATACTAAATATAGTTAGTATATGCTCAGCAAAGTATAAGTGATTTGATGGATACATATTTAGGAAATTCTGAATCCTCTAGTTGATCATCAAAAAATAAAATAGGCACTAGCTTATTATAATATATTCTGTGCATTCAACAGTGAAATACACACAATTACAAGACTTCCAATTCAGGTTAAAATTCAAATTCATCAGTCCTACCTAAATTTTATATTGCTAGAATGTTACACAAGAACTTAACATATTTTCATAGATTTTTAGAATAGAATTTGTAACATAATTGATACATATAAGGGTAGTCTGATTAGTATTTTCTTCATTATAAATAACAATGCAATCAGCACTTTTATTTTTGTTAAGTTGGTACATCCCTCATAAGCATCATGTCATAAACTCACAACTTGTTGAGTGGTTGTTCTATAATGCTTTTTCAATTAGGATTGTTTTCCTTATTAGGGATAAAATGGTGTATTGTTCTGTTATGAAATTCTTTTAGTCATTACAATTATAAATGACAAGTCCATGGATTTAAAGGATGAGATATAAGTATCCTGGCTATGGACCTTCAAAAAACATCAAGACAAAAATTAGAATTGTTTACTAGCATTTATTCACAGAGGAGCTTCTCTAAACATTTCCAAATATGTCAATCTTCATCTGTAAGTCAACATTTTTGTCCTAGTGTTATATCAAATTTACCATCTTGAAGTCTTTCAGCTTTAACATAAGCAAAAGAAATTTGGAGCATTTTTCTTTTAACAGCCAGTATTGTCCTTCTATTTGAAATAAACTAGATACCTTCCACTGGTGTTCAATCAATCTGATAATTTAATAATAATCAACCAAAAATTTCAGTGAGATTGAACATGAAATAAATAGTGAAATCTTCTCAGGTATTCCACTGGGTTAGGGTATTGGCTGGAAATTAAGTTGGCAACATTTAATGGCTGACTCCACCGTTGCCTCACGGATTACGGTGGAGTCAGCCATTGCGTCATTGCCTGCTAAATCTGCAGCCGATAACCTAAACTGGTAGAAACCCAAATAATGTCACCAGAATTGTTTGCTGGGAAAATACCAAATCTTACATTAAATTAATAGTCTACAACCAATCCAGTGCAGTGGTGTCTTTGCATTTTCCAATGTGATACTTAGTATTTGAAAGGTTAAGGGAAAGATAGAGAAAGGGACTTTTAAGTCAGATTGGAAAGTGTTAATTCACAAGCAACATAAATGTGATACAACTTTGTAGGGACAAAATTGTTACATAATCCGGGGCAGAAAATGGTTTATTATCATGTACGTAAATTCAATTCCTTTGCTAAAAGCAATTTTTGGAGAGCAAAATATTTCAGTTAATACACAGTTTCACACAACTATCAATGGCTAATAAGGGAACTTGCTGCTCAGTGAGACCCTGACTGCTTTTTTTGTATTGTACTAATTTATTTCTTTGTATTTTATATTTCAATTTCTGTAGTATTTATTAAATTGTATTCTATTGTATTGAAATAATGATTTATCAATAGTGGAAATTAGTATTGTATTATTATTATTATATTAAAGGCATACATATTTGATTATATTAATATATACATGGATTTGTATCAAATTTGTTGTTACTATCAACAGAAAAATTTCAAAATGTAATCTGACCCCTAGGTACCTAAAAGGATATAAATTTACTGGTTGGGAAAGACACGCTCAAAGCTAATGCAATTATTATAGTTACAAAAAATAAATGGCTTTTTGAATTGGATAAATTAAACTTTGTTGGTTTCACAAAAAAATTAATAAATCACTACCTTTTTTTTGAAACAGAAAGTTTAATTTCCCCTATTCATAATGTGGTTTCACCAAGTTGAGCCGAAGTCTATTGAACTAAATGGCTTTTTCATATAGAAGTG
The DNA here is from genome assembly GCA_011762765.2 of Rhinocypha anisoptera. Classification (NCBI taxonomy): domain Eukaryota; kingdom Metazoa; phylum Arthropoda; class Insecta; order Odonata; family Chlorocyphidae; genus Rhinocypha; species Rhinocypha anisoptera. The sequence continues at coordinate 8,042 of WURS02031360.1, read as the reverse complement.
ACTGACAGATGTGGAAATAATTTAACTCATAACATAAAAAAAGCAGCTTAAATGGAGCCAATGCACAAATTTGTACATCCCATGGATTAACAGACATAGATACCTTATTCAGTAAAATAATAACAAATAAAACTGAAATATTTACTTTGGAAAATTGAGTAACCAAACCAGAGACGTAATAAGACAAAAATTGTAAATATTCTTAATTTACCGTCATTATCATATTCATATGAACATTATCCCCATTATCATATTTGCGAAAATCATACTTATACTGATGAAACACAAGAAGTCTTACCAGTTTTCAGATATTGTTCATCATCTGGAATATTCTTATTACAATGATCTAGACCAAAATTGTGTGTATCCGATGGCATGTCGCTAAATCCAGGACTTATTCTTGCACAATGTTTGTAATGTTGGGCAGATACATTTGAATCACCGGCTCCAAGAAAACGACCTTCTTTGACAGAATTGGGGCTGTTTGTTCCATTGAAACTCATGATAGGTGCAGCATGCCGTTCTTGGTCTTTATCTAAATTTAATAACACTCTATCTCCTTTGTTTCCACCTTCATTGGGTCCATGCCTGTCGTAAAATTCGTCCTTGCCTTCGTTTTCTGTGAAATTATTGGAAATATTTAGTATGTATTTACTAATACTGTGATAAACTATTAGGTTTTAAAGCAGTTCTACCATGATAAGACGTATCGTGCGAACTCAGAGGACGACTGCTATCTGCAAAACTGTGGTCATCATCAGTCATATCATCGAAGGCATTAGATAGCAAATCCTTAAGCTGTGGAAGGAAATTATTCATTAGAATTTTCGTTTATGTAATATAAGGAAATGTCAACAATAAAAATCGGTCACACAAACTTCATCGTTTCTTCTTTTTTCGTCCTCCAAATCTTCATTTTCCTCCTCTTCCTGATTATTAGTTATATCTAAGGTATCAGATCCTTGGAAAATGCTTATCCCAGGGCCTTCCATATCGTAGAACAAGGGAATAATTTTTCAGACTTCCATTTCGTAGCAACGATTTGAACGGAGTTTAGTGTTGTCGTACAAAATTATGTAATTGCACTAAGGAAGGACAGTAGTGAAATATCAGGTGTTGTCAGCCACACAGAATATCTTCACTTTGACCACATCTTCACACACTTTACTTTCCTTTGGTCGCATTACACACAAAGAATAACAAACCTAGGAGTACCGCGGGTCCCGCGCTCCTTCCGCTTCTACTACCCTCTATTGACAAATTGTTGCTCAAAATAATAACAGGATCGCAGCGAAATACACGGCAGCCGAGAGGCCAAGAATTCATCAATGCAGAAAGTGGCAGAAAGTAAGGATTCAATAGACGGAACAAAAACAGGAAGGTTTTATTTCATGGCAAAATAATTAAAACACTCAATGTTCCGGGCGTCCATGGTGAAATATTGAGTCCATTATTGTAGTGAAAAATTTCAGTTTCGATATTTGCAGGCAATACATTTTGGCTATTATAAATTCATTTAATTCCCTTGTGATGATGACCACTGAATTGAACGTAGGTTATATTAATGAAAGTGAAGTTGGTTTCAATATCTCTTAGTAAGAAAATTTGACCTTTTTTGTTATTATAGCATTGTAAGCTCATTGCCGGTTAAAGACATGTCATCTGATGAAATTATAAATCCTGATGATCCTCGTTTTCGGATCACACCTCTTCAGCAAATTGGTGCCTCTTGTACTGGAGCACTATTAACATCGATGATAAGTAAGCCTATTTCAAGCCTTTATGCAACCATTTGGTAAAATTTAATATGAGTTACTTTGATGCCAATAAAATGCATTTTTAATGGGAAAAAATCATATTTCAGTGACACCATTTGATGTCGTTAAAATACGTTTGCAAGCTCAACAAAAAGCAAATTTGTCAAATAGATGTTTCCTGTACTGTAATGGCCTGATGGACCATTTATGCACATGCCCTGATAATGGAAATACATCCATTCACAACGATTGGTATCGGCGGCCAAGTCAATTCAAAGGAACTCTAGTAAGTGTTTCGTCAAATAGCCATTCATTGGAATCAGTGAGTCTGTAGAAGCTGATATTTACATGGCCATGAGTGCTTAAGTGGCCGACAGTCGCAAATAAAATGCAGTAGAAGTATGCTTATGCTGGCATGTAATAATAATGATTTTTATTAACGGGAAACTGCCCTTCTTCACAAATGAAAAGTAAGCATTAATACATTTTACAAATACAATAGACAGCGGAGCAGTATAAAATGAACGGTGGCTCTTTTGGCATGATATACATCCAAATTAAGAGAACTGCTGATGATAAATAGTAGTATTAGGTTTATACGAAATAGGAATGGGTTAATACCATTTTCAACAAAAAATAAGAATTCAGAGAGACATGTTGGTACATTTAAGAATAGGTTACATAGTTTTTTATTAGAGTAGTGTTTCAGGTCTGTTTAAAGGTGGATAATCGTATGTATGTCAATTTTTCTTGGCAGTTCATTATGTTATCTCATCATTCTATAAATGATACTGAAGTAGGGGTAATTTCTTCTACAAAATTAATACTGAAAAACTTACTTTCTCTTGTAATAACTTGGTACTTGGAAACAAAGAACAGGGTAGTCCACAAGGTTGTTACAAAGCTTATGTAAGAATAGTATAAATGGTGGAGAGGACTGATAACTTGACATATCATTTACAAATGTATTAACACACTCAACATGGATGCCTTGAATTCAAGGCATGCAGTGCCGCACTTCCATGCTTGATGCTAAGGCATGGAGTAACATTTTTCAATTGTTTTTTGGGAAGTGGGTGTGACATGCCTTGACTTCAAAAGACTTGAAAAAATATTGTTGATATGTGAAAAATTATTGCCATATTACAACAGTATTATGTCTAAAATACTTAAGAACATGTAAAAATTTATTTGACAAAAAGACTTCTGCAGTTCAACAGTTTCAGAAATCTTTCAGCATTGAATATTTTAAGAATACCCAGGGACCCAAGTGAAATTCCTGTGGGACTCCTAATGTGGTATAGTCGTGATGTGGTAATAAGGTAATCCTGATGTAACATTGAGATACTGCCGAGTGTATCTTAAACATGTTTACATTTTGACAAGTACCTTTTAAACCAATTAAACATTCCCCAGAATACCATTTATGTATCTCTACTTTGTTCAATATCAGTGTATTGTTGATATTGTCAAAGCCACCTGTAAAATATCCAAGATGACCTTGAGTTAAGGACAGCTGGAATTCATTTAATACCCTGCTATAAAGTACAGCGAATCGTTTATAAGGGAGAATGACTGAAAAATAGAAATCAGGCTTAAAGAACAGCAAAAATGTCAGAGTTAAACAGACTTAAGAATCAGCCATTACTCAGCATAGTCTAAAAAGAACTACAACAATAGACAAGAGATTGGGGCAGGCTAGTGTAGGAGGCAATGGAATAAATAAGAATGAAGAAGAATAACTTTATCTGTGACAGAAGCTATTCACTGAATAGCACTTCGAAGTCAGTACTCTATAAGATGAAAATGTAGAAAAATATAAATTGGAATTACCAATCAGAAGTCACATGACTTTTTGTTATTGACACATCACACTTAAAGATATTGGCAGAGTTAGCTGTCAAAACATTATTGCTAAATAATCTAGCACAGTGGGAAACTTTCCAGTTAAGTTAATGGATAGATCCTCCAAATAAATTAATTCTATCGATTTAGACCAAGTCCCCAAAGGTATAGGGAATGCATTCATCCCCTTTACAACTACTGTTAAAATTGTAGGAATTTTCTTAACTAACAATTTATCCTCATCTCGTATCTTCTATAAGGTCAATAAATCTGCTGAAAATACATCAAAATCTCCTTCCTATTCGTATATGCAAGATCCTTGTATCAACACTAGTTATTCCATCATTTGATTACTGCTCTTTAGTTTAGATTTTTCTGGGAAAGGTGAACTTAAATTCCATTGATCTGTAAACTAGTGAATAAGTTTTATCTTTGACCAACATTGAGATAAAAATGTAACACCTTATCTCGAGAAGCTTAGATGGCTCCAGGAAGAAATTCTTACTCCGTTGATTTCTCTGTTCACTCTTTCATAATAGAACTCCTGAGTACTTCTATGCATTTTTTAAGAGACCTGTCCCTGAAAATATTGTTGCAACAACAGACCTGGAGTATCTCTTATAAAATACCACGGACAAGCACATACAAAAAATCTTTTTTGCTGAGTGAATTATTCGTTTGGAACTTGTTACAAAAGACAATTGAAAATATACAACCCATAACTTCTTTCATAATTAAGCTATATCAATATTTAATAGTAAAATACAAAAATAGTTCAAATATGCTTTAAAATTATCAATATAAAACTTGTGTAGAGTGAATTAAAGGAAATATAGCAGTATACAAGTGTGTAGCTACACAATAAAAAATTGTATTGATTTTAAAAATGTTTAAAAATAGGTAGCACATTAAAAAAAAGTTCTCTCTATAAAAATTCTTTGAGTAATATGGGATTCATGAAATTTTGTGTTCGCTGTGTTTGTTTGTATATTAGCTGTGTGTTTGTAGGTGTGTAACAACCTTGTTATTCTTTTTTCAAGACTTTTGATAGTGTTTTAATGTAAAAATATTTTTTATTTCCTAAATGTTTATAAAATTGTAATTTTTTTCCATCCTTAGGGGACTTGTCCCAAGGCACTTAAATAAATATTCTATTCTATTAAATTAATAGCCTATATAACCTATAATAACTTCATGTACAAGCTATTAAGTTATATCCTAGTAAAACTTTAAATTGTTTAAGCCATCATTGCTGCTGTTATTATTGACCAAAAATAAAAATCACAAATGATGAACCTGAATAATATAATATCATAGTAGCATTTTAACATCAGGTGTGACTGATGGATATCCATAATGAGAACAACGTTGTAATTTCCACAGTTTTATACAGAATAAATTACAAAGTTTTTCTCAACATAGATATTATAGTAGCAGTTGCTAACTTACAATTTGCATTACATTTTAAGATGCTTTATGAGCATTTAGAGTGGGTTTATTTTGAAGTGGCCAGTATTCTAGGTCAGATGATGCAATATTCAATTTGGTTATCAGGTCAGTAAAAACTGATATATTTGATAAGCAAGCTATCATTTTTGCAAGAGGTATTCTTTGCTGGTATACTCATGTCAAAAATTCCATTTGAACTAGATTAAAGAGATTGACGACAGTGGTGTATTTGCTGAATGAGTTACTTGTCAGTTGTAATTTCTATATTTCACAATAAATATGATTTTTAAAGTGTGCATGCTTAAAGAATATATTGAGGATACTCTTTATAACATGTAGAAATAACTTGGTGCCTTTAATGACATACTATTCCAAAATCTTTGCAATAGGTACTGAAAAATATATATCATAAGTTTAGAAGCATGTCATGTAATGTTGATATTGCAGAAAATGATCTTCTTTCTTTGAAGAAACAGGTATGACTGACTCATAATCGATGGTCTTGAAAATTTTATATTTAACGTTGATGAACTCTTATTTTTCTCATGATATCATTAATGACTTTTTAGGGTTTATGATCAAACAATAATACTTTCTTGCTGTTCTGGGGTGGAGAATGTTTTTTTGAATTTTCTCCCTTTTTAAATTTGAAGAACGGCACTTCAAGGTATCACCTTGGCACCGTCTTCAAGGTGTTACTATGCTAAAAATGAAAAAAAAATGCTCTTCAGTAAATAAAAGTAATTAATATGTATATTAGAATTGGGTTGTCCACCTTTCATAGAGTTCACTTTAAGAAGGCAAATGTTGGCTCTCGTAGGTCAATCAGTGTGTTTTATGCTTCTTTATAACATTATTTGAGGTTGTGGTAGTCCAGTAGGTCAAATATTTGGCTATGGAATGGGGGACCTGGGTTCAAGTCTTGGTGATACCTTTGGACATCTCCAGCTATACCCAGGCTGAGTGATATTCTGGGTACCAGATCTTCTGGAAACCAGGCGGCACGTTGAAAGAAACTGACCCCTCAATCCTGTAGGAATTTTCATATATACATAGTTGGGTGGGATACTAGGTCAGTTTTTTCCTCATCTATTATGCAGACCTTAGGGTTAAATACTGGTACAGTACATTATTTATAATTAGTAGAATAAGTTTGTAAATGGCATTATTCTTCATTTTGGATCGTTTTTGATTAGCTATCTAAATGTATTTAATTTAATATCAAATTATTTCCTGTGGTTTTCATCTTGACTATTAAAATACTACCCTATTCAGAGCAATTACATGAATGATATACTACAAATTGTTACAAGTAAACTTCCGAAATATATTTTTCTTGTTACCATAATTCTTTTTCACCAATAAAATATTTTAAGTCATGGTAATAAAATAATTTTCTATCATTTTGGACTTTTTTCACTGACAGCTTCATTCATTATTCTAGGATGCCTTTGCCAAAATTACCAGAAATGAAGGAATTGGCTCACTATGGAGTGGTTTAAGCCCTACCTTAGTTCTTGCAATTCCCACAACTGTGATATACTTTGTTACATATGAGCAGTTAAGAGTAAGACTTAAGGATTATTACAACTTTAGGATAAAAAGTGATGTTGGCAACCAAGTGCAACCTACGTGGATTCCATTGGTTTGTGGAGCCTCTGCTCGCACCTGGGCTGTCACTTTAGTGAGTCCACTAGAATTGGTTAGAACTAAGATGCAATCTAAGAGGCTTAGTTACTTTGGTAAGCATTGTAATCAAAGGAATGTATGTACATTAGAATGTAGTTTAGGGAGAATGAAGATAGTTTTTTCTATCTAGTCTATGGCCAACATGTTGTCATTGGTTTCATCTTATTATTTTTACTGCTGGTAAAGGATTTACATTACATAAGGTTTACTCTATTTGGATATTTTACAGCCATTGTAACTGTTGATGGTAGAAGAATGGGCATTATCAAGGGGTCAAGAGAGGGTAGCTATCCTTCTAGAAAAATGAATGGCAGAAAAAATATAAAAGGAAAAACAAAAATGAAGAACTTACAAATAGATGTTTATAACTAAAAATCTGTTTACTGTCATCTTAAAAGGCATTACCAAATATTGTTAACAAATATATATTTATAATTAATATAAATTATTCTTATATATGTTTCTATTTCATTATATCTGCTTCTTTCCCTCTAAAATCTATGAAATGTTTAGCTTCCCTTTCCCTCCCCCTAACTTGGAATCTGGCAATGCCCCTGGGTAGAAGTATGACTTCTCTTATTATATTTTGTATTAGACTCAAGTACTTATTTTGGTTTTGTCTAGTATGTATCTCATTCTTATCATCATCACAGGCTATTAATCTAATCTCTTCTTACCTCTATAGTTCCTGATTGTAAGGTTTTCCACACCTGTTTCTCATATACCAGCCATCTTGGCCCCATTTCTTCCCCACCAGAGTTCTTTCCATAACAGTTTTACTAAACTATCCTGCCTCAATATATGTTCTACTATCTTGCCTCTATATATGTCCTATTTCATATTATCTTTTTGGAAGTGAATTCTATGAAGTTCTTTTTTCTATGAAGCTCTAAGGTTCTTTTTTTATGAAATGCTATTAAGTACATACTTCTTCATTGGTTATTCACTCTATCCTCTTAGTTTTGACCATTCTTCTAGAGTACCACATTTCCATTATCAGCCTAATATTATTTGCAGTCAGTAATAATTTTTTCTGAAGGAATACTTTCTTTGCCTTGCAATTGTGCTTATTTCATGCTTGTTTCATCAGTAGTGATCTTGCTGTGTAAGTAGTAGAATTCTTCTTGTGTAGGTTTATCCCTTATTAGTCTTATATCAAAGTTGCTTTCCTTACTTGTGGTGCAGACCATAACTTCTGTTTTAATAAAATTGACGGTGTTAAGCAAAATGTAGTGGAAGACAGGCATGTTTAATACACAAAGATGTAGTACTGTTCCACAAATTGAAATTTTATTACAACGC
>WURS02031350.1:0-11589 GCA_011762765.2 Rhinocypha anisoptera | reverse complement strand
ATGAATGCCTTCTTAGCCTGAGCTAATCTACTCTTGATATCCATAGAGCTTCTTCCATCCCATGTAATTCTGCTTCCGAGGTAGGTGAAGGATTTAAGCTGTGTTAAGGTAATTTTTTTTCGCGTCGGTTATTACGTATTTAATCCTTATCAGATATATCTTTTGTTCGGCATTGAAATTACGAGTGAGCTTTGCATTGAAATTAGTGTGAAGACCTAGATATAGCCTTTTATATTAGAAGTATTGACTAGTTTTGGAAAACTGATAATGGGGTTTTCAAATAATTATAAATTTCAAGAAAATTTTGAATAACAGGATTTTGTGAAACTTTGAGTGAATCAATTGGTATATAAAATTACTTTCCTCCACCCGACAGATTCCATTTAATTTATGGACCTAGATATGGAATTTGCCCGTTAAGATTTTTGTTATGACCTGGAGAAGGTTGAAAGTAGGATATGCAAATACTGTATGACACAATTAGTGGACCCAGGACCTTTTTTTATAAAGCATGAATTATTATTTATAATACCTAAAGTTCATATAATTTTTCTATTTCATTTACTTTGAATTATGCGCTACTTTCCATATTCCGTTTCATGAGTCTTTTTAAATAATTTCAATAATATATCAGATTTATTAGTCATTTTAATTGGAAGATATTAGCTGAAATAAGGACATTAAAAGCATTAATTTCAGGTCATACAGTTTATAGATGTGGTATTTTCTGTATACAGAATTAAATTGTCAGTAATGCATACAGCAGAAAAAAGAGAATTCAATGCACAATCAAAGTTTAAAGAGGTAATCCTCTTTAACTGTAAGTGATACAGAAAACATGGAATAATACTCATTAAAAGATAGTAATGTGCTTATGTGGTAGTTTATGCGTCTCTTCCTCGACTTTTCCATATTCTATCATTAGCCTCTTGTTATCTGAGTTTATTGGTTATATACACTGACATTTATGAGTGACAAATATCCTTCTTCCATATTCTTATTCTTCTTGTTAACTCTTATATTTGATACACATCTATAATATTTTTCTTGGCAAATTTTATTTGCTCTTCGCCACATGGCATTTGGTAGGCAATATTATTAGTTTCCTCGATGAATTCTTAAGATAAAATATGAAGTTGAATGATATATTTTTTGTATTTTATATGCATTCAGGCATTAACGTAGACACTAGAAACTCCAATTCTTGAATATCGGGATCCGAGGAATTTACGGGCTATCAGTTTTCATAAACAATGAAAATAAATATAGTGATGCAAGGCTATTTCATCCGATATTTGATGGTTAAGGAGGCTTGCCAATTTCATATCTTTCAAGTTTATGATTTTTCAGAGGATATTAATGGGATGAATAGAAGCAAAATAATTAATATCATTAGAGCTCTTTATTATTTATACTTCTAGTAAAAGCATACTTAAGGGGGATTATTGATAACATTCACCGAATTTATATCTGACTAATATTTTCTTCATTCACTTATTATTCCATATGATTAACGTCAGGACCTTTTATACAGGTGCATATTTAAAAACTTGGCTTTATCTTTTCTTAAATGAACTTCGAAGAACATTGCAATCAGCAAAAGAGAGACTGCTTTGGTTGGGTCGCGTTTGGCTTATTGTAATTTTTAATGGTAAACTGAAGCTTGAATTAACCCACATACATACACGTTTGAAAAAGTAACTCTGTGATTAAAATGGAAATAATTGTACGACAGACCTATATATTGGAATTGATGAATCCGTAAAAAAAAACTACTAGTAATGTTAGCATTGGAAACCTATGAATTCGGCCAACTTAACTTGACGTTTCCCATTGAATTTTTTTATTTTTTATTTCACAGTATTCTTCCTCGTGTTTCTGTGTCAGTTGTTGGCAGGGAGAAGGGAGTGTAAGGAAATTAATTATGAACTTAGGCGAGAGACTGATGAGACGAAAGAAGCTTGTTGGAAAGAGCAGTGTGAGTAAATGGAAAATTTTCAGAGGTGGGGAGCTATGAATGCTCTTTAGCGAAAATTTAAAGCCATGTTGGGAAATAGGAAATACGATTTGCGACTTATTGGAGGGCATTAATAGAACCGCATGGCATTCTGGTGTGATGGAAGAAGTACGACTAGCAAGTTTACAGGAAAGCGAGTAGATCATTTCACCAAGATTTAGTACTGCATGATATGGAGTTAAATTGGGCAGTTGAAGTAGATATTACACCGACAGAATTACTTAAAGTCTTAGAAAAAGAAGGAAGAAAGTTTTTACGAGCTCATTAGATATATTTAAATAGCAATCAAATATATATTGAAGGTCAGAAGACCTCGTTAGAACAATACTTATTCCTGGAGAAAAATTATTTATTGACATTTGATGACCATAAGTTGATCTCGAATTCAGCGGAGGTTTGCGTAAGAGTCATCCGTAAAATAATTTTAGCATCGTATGCTCCCGCATGATTTGTAGACGGAAGCACATAAAATCAAGGAATTTCGAAAGTAAATTTGAACACAATGAGATTATATTGTTCGAGAAGAATGAACGTGAGGAATCCGCATTATCGTAATTCTAAAGAGTAGTACAGGTATGTATTATTATCGAGAGAACGTTTATTTAACTATTCTTCGAGTCTCTTGTAAATCGAATCTCATACACTGGTGAAGTTATGAATTAAAATGATTGAATATCATATTACCAATGAGCCAACATCAGATAGATCTAGCCTAACATGTTAAAACGTCAACACGACATATTATTACGCTGTAACTAATGTGAAAAGCATTGTAAAGGATTCTCCTTAACTTATAAATTCCCTTTGGTTGAGCTGGCTTGTATGACGTAATATACCTTGCGCATAGCGTACATTTTCTTCTTATCCCAAAGTGCTTGCAGTGGCCACTGTGAGTGAGATAAGAGAGTCGATTTACGTTGTGCATGTTGGATGGGAAGTTTGCCAACTTGAACGTATCTGAGATTGCGCTTCCATAGCAATGCACTGCCTCCGGAGCCTTGACAGCCGAACCAATCGCGTATTCACAGTGTCTCACGAGTTAAGCGCCCTAATTGTCCGTTTAGTCTCTCTCTTTGAAAGATATCGGGTGGCCAAATTTTTATGGGTGGCTTTATTTTAATATACCGCGAAAATAGGTAAATGTAAATGAAAGGTTACCACGCTATCATACGATTAACGCTTCGTTTCGTTTTGTATTGCTTTGCACTCTTTTTTTTAATGGGCCAGTATGTATGTCCGTATTTGTCCTGTCAATATTTACGTGTGTGGTTGAACGGCTTTGCAGTTACAGATTTCTCTATTCTGAAATGCGTCAACTTGTTATTCCTTTAATGTGGAATCCTAAATGGCTGTAATTAAGCAGAATATAATTCAGATTAACTTTCATGTGGCAATCCAAACCATTTACGAGTACAATGAAAAACACGTGTTTATTTACATACTGGTTAAATTAATGCTTTTTGTTTGTTATTGAAGAATAAACTTTCTTGAATCCAAGTCAGAGTTTTGAATAAATACCCACTCTATAAAAAATCGAAGCGGTTCTTTTGATTATTTGCAATTTCAACATTTAGCATCATATGTACTCAATCGGTGTAATTATGAGGACATTTAAATCTTTTATATTGGTTATTGAGTTGAGGATGGGGTGTACTCTACATTTATTTCTGGCTGATGATCTAAATGCATTCGTCAAAGCCGGTTACGAAAGAATTTGGTTACTATGGTCCAGAGCAAGGATGACGTGAGAATATGGTACTCACCTTGAGGTATGAAAATTCGGGACCCCTTATCATCCTTCGCAAAGAAAAGGATTATAAGAATTCTCCTTCATTTTTTTTCGGAATTAGCGACGCAATTAGTATCCATCCTTCTAAGTTTGGGACCTTGGGACTTAAATGATCGTGTTCCAGTCCATATTGCCTTCGTTTCACAGTAGGCGATTTCGTAAAGCTTTAATAAAACAAAAAGAGCTTACTTGTATTATTGGCTTTTGGGATCGAAAAACAGGCGCTCGTATTTCACAGCGCCATTAGGTGCCAAATGAGAGAAATCTCCTGTTTTTCCCCTCTCGAGACGGTCTCACATGGGTAAAAGCTCCTGGAAACTCAAGAAAATATCCCTTTAAAGCTAATCCCTCGTGTGATGTCATCTGATTAGTATGGTATCATAAATGATCTTGCGTTGCTAAATTGTCGTACAAACACGGTTATTCCACGAAACTTGTATTTTGCACTATCAAGGTTTCGACGTAAAACGTCGTCATTAGGTACATACTTAGGGTTACTCCTGAAATAACAGAATTCTTTGGTTAAGTAAATGCTTTTTGGTGTCGCCATTCGGAAAACGCTATCTCATATTGTTAATATTCTCTGTACAATTTGTGCCAGCCTCAATTTTTTCATTTTAATATCTTAATTCAACTTTTTCCGATTTAATAATTATAAATAAGTTACTGCTGTATTTTCAATATATATGTATATATATATTGGTTCGAACACTAGTGGAACGTATAAAGACACAGGACACAAAAAGAAAAAAAACTCACAGTGGTGAAGAATTTTCGGTGGAACCACCACCTTCGTCCGTTCAGGAGAGAATCTTCGAACCAATATTATTTACATTGTGAACCTTTTCGAAGTGATTATATATATATAATATATACAGGTAATAGGTAATAAGAAAAGGAATAGGAAAACATAAAGTACACAATATGAGGTAGAGAATTTTCTACCACATTTTGTGTTCCTATCCCTTCCCTTATTTCATTTTATTTGTTGTTGATGACCGAGTTTCCAACTTTCGTGTTGGCAAAGGATAAAGTTACTCCATCTTCAATCAGTTAAAAATTGGTTTTGTTGTATTTACTTTTGTTGTGTTTTTAGTATGCCTTAGTATTAAATGTTGTCTGTGGAAAGAAAAAAAATACTAAATATATTAGATAAGGAATTAATATTTCTTTATATTTGTGATATACTCTCTCTACCTTGATCGGGTTACAAAAGACCGAATTAAGCAATTATCAATTTCTTTGAATAAATTTGACCTAGCATTAAGCCTTTTTTTTCTCCAATACCTCCCCTAACAGAGACCTGAAATCCCTCAACCTATGTCTCTTCCTCTTATAATCGAAAATTAGAGCGCACTTCTCTTGGTTGTTCATTCTCAGATTCACTAATGAGGCGCTTAGATCCCAGACACTGCACACGTAATCAAAAAAGGATCTTACGAACCCATGGGGGCATATTTCTTATTCCTTTGAATCATCTCCACCAGAAACACAGCTGTTGAAGGCCGACACTATATTCGGATAACTGCACATTTTATGTGCACAGTGATCCCGTAACTGGTTACCAGTAATAGTTGCAACGAATTACTCTGAGTCAACCACTTCGGGTTCATCGCCACCGACTTTATACAGAAAGCCAAATTATGTCTATATTCTTTCGAATGTGTTCCGCGGAACATTCATTAAAATTACTTTACAACCAGTAATTATTAAAAAACTGTAAACTACATCCGTATTCTTGGGTATTATGGCTTTATACCTGTGTAGGGATATCTCTCCAAAACAGCACCGTAAGTAGAAAAAATCCTAGTCTTAGAGTTTACGAGGGGACGAGAAAGCAGAGGACGCGAAACATTTCTCCTTGATCAAAATTAGCTGCGCCTCTGCTATCTGAGCTGCAATCTAAATTGACTGTATCTACTCATTCAAATAGGAATACCATTACATAGTTGATGCTAATGAATCAATTATAGATGCAATATATATGCTGTGACTTATATGATGTCATTTCCTTACGTAAAACTTAATGGATAAAAGAAATGTTCTTTGTATCATTTGATATAAAATCTTTTATGATACGTGAGCATCCGACACTCCTCGCTCCCATAATACCTCCAATATCATATTCACACACTTCCCACCCCCAATTGTCCAATATAGGATCCGTATTCCAATCTTATATCCTCCCCAATAATTCTTACCCAATATTACAGTTTTAAAAACCCATTACCTCCCAGTATCTCCTCAACAAACGTTTCTGCTTCGTTTTCCTATTTCCACTGATCGCTCCATGCCTCTTCTCCCCCTACCATACTCAACACTCTGTGTTTCTCCGGTCCATTTCACTTCCTCCTTTCTTATTCTCACTAAATATCAAATACCTCCAATCTACGTTCATCGTCTTTCGGCGAGATTATTCGCCCACCTTTTCTATGCGTCAGTGATTAATTTTTCAAGTAATAATTTCCCTTTTCCAGAAAACTACTTCATGTAATATCATTATCGTTACTTTCGAAGGAATTACACAGATTAGGGAATATTTCAACCTCAATTTGTCGCAATAACATGTGTCTTATTAAACTTGGTAGTTTTACTTATCCTTACTTCCATTACTTTCATTTTCTCAAATTCATTTTCACGCTAAACGTATTTCATTCGCTTAGCAAGGTCGGAGACTGCGAGTCTTTCTGATACAAATCTTACTTGCCCCGCGAATTCATTTTACAAGCCATTATTATTTATCTAACCGAGTGAAGACACTAAAATGAAAAAATGAAATCTCTTCAAAATTAAAGTTATAAAAGTATTTTGGTTATTGTTGGACTCCACTGGGTCACTCTCTGCATTTATGCCGACGTTTCGATGGCCGAGTAGTCCATCGTCCTCAGGGTATGTGACATCCTGAAGACGATGGACGAATCGGCCATCGAAACGTCGACAGAAATGCAGATAGTGACCAGGTGGAGAACCCGAATAGCCTTCACCAACGCAATACGCCGGGAAAACATCCGTTCTTTCTTCAGTTTAACTTCGTATCATCGTTGCCTATCTAAATTGTATTGCATCCAATATCACTGCCTTAATCATTTTAGATTTATGATGATACGATTAATTGTGTACCACAAACGTATGTTATATAAAACTTAACATCAATTTTTGGCATCATCCTCTCTTCTTTTTGTTTTCTCACATACTCTTCCTGGTTATATTCAAGATTATTTTCTGTGTGTCATATAATTGCCCCCTATTTCATCACCTTTTTGTCTCCTACTTCTGTCAACAAATTCATATTTACGTAGGCATGCGTCTGTTATTTTTCTTCGATCTCTACTCTTTGCTGCAAGTGTTAATATTTGTGCAATAATTATCGTATACGTAGTCCTCCCTGATTTTACTTTTTCTTGCGATCGGATTTTATATCAAACTAAGTAGTTGTACTGCCAAATTCATTCCCCTTAAATGCTAAGAAAGGTCATTGAAATATAAAATATATTACATTTGAGATTTAATGCACATATATTTGTATTTTTTGGGGCAAAGACGCTTTGGACAGCCTTGTGGTCGTTCCTGACCTGACCACAGTTAAACTTAGAGCATACGCTTCAGCTACTCTATCCCCCGCCCTTTCTCTCTCTCTCCTCTGCAATTTCCGGTCCTGGGTTCACGCAAAGAGATGTCATAACCACGCGGAAGAGCGACAATAGGTCTACTCATATTCTTTTTGTTCACCCGTAGGGTGAACAAAAATAATACGAGTAGCCTTTTTGAATGAGTAGCCCAAAAAGAATATCAGTAGCCTCATACCCTTTTTTTAGGCGTAACCACCCCCCAACATCTCCTTGGTCACCCGTGTGCGGTTTCATATATATATATATATATATATATATATTACAAGGTTGTTAAGCAAAATAGGTTATCTTTAATGAGAAAATACAGATTAGCTCATAACATTTAGAAAAGTTAACAGTATATTTTATCAAAATTTACAAAACCACTTGAAACATATAAAAATTAAATCGAAGTATCTTAATTAGTTAAATGAAATACACTTGTATGATGTCACGTGTTTAATGATATAAATTGATAAACCGCAAAATGAAATCTAGGGTACTTTTTTTTCGAAGCAGTCAACTTATTTTTTTGGAGAGCTATGTTGTCGAATGTAATAGTTGGATGATTTTTATTTCTTAAAAATCGTCTAATTCCGTTCTCCGTCGGATGACATGGAAAACACTCCCATCAAGTGCCTATTACTGAAATGGAATTTAGCGCAAGGGAAGCAATTTTTGCAGAGTGAATACTAAAGGAAGAAGATCGTGGCAACAGGATTGATTATGCTAACAAGGAAGCGGTTAATTATGGATTTAAGGGAGCAAGAAAGCTAAAGTACGGCGTCTCGGAGGAAATCAGTCAGAATCACCACATTTTATGACCAAATGCTTCAAACTAAGTCAACACCATTTTCATAATTGAACTTCAGATTGGTGGTCGACCCTCAAGGCTTCCTATTGAAGAGAAAGTGTAGTAGCAGTAGTAGAATTAGCTTGAACGGGTGACACCTCAGGTCATTTGGCCCCACTTGCAACATATAAATTAAACTACATTTAGCATTTAGCATTCTCACGAATTATTGGGGAGCGTTAAATAAAAAAGTTTTAAAATTTTAGGCGGCCCAGTTGTAAAATTATATTTAATATTAAATATTACACTCCGACACTTTAAAGAAATAAAATGCTTCAATTAAAACATTCAAGTTCGTCTCCTGGAACACGTTCTAGATTTCCCTTGATTCCTATTTTGCTGCGTAGAGCCTGGAATTCATAACACTCGGTCTTAGGAGGTGCCTTACAGTTAAAGGAACGTCGCAGTCATCACGGCTAGGTGGAATAGTCTCTTCACTGAAGACGAATGAGTGGATTAAGGTAAATGATTTTTAAACAGAAAGTGTTAAAATAAAAAAAGAATACGTAAGTGTGGATAAAGTTTCGAGTGAAGTTGAAAGCATATAAATTTACAAAATAAAAATAAAAATTATACTAAATATCGTTTGGTTGTTCGAAAAATATTTTAGAAAAAGGTAGGCTCGTTCACTGGTAACATGTAGATAATATGCATTTGATCAAGTAAGTCATATATTATTTTTTTAAATTTCCTTTTAATTTCATGAACAATGTATTGCATGTCATGAAACTTTATTCAGTGTTTTAAATATTTCATCATTCAATTGATTACGACAAGTTTTATCATTTCAGGCCATATTTTATGAAATGTATTCACCATTAAATAGTTATAAATAATTTGTGATAATACAGTGTGATTTATAAATAGTTAATAAGTTTTTTAAATTATTACTATAATTTATATTAAATTTAAAATATATACTTTTATTGAATGACTTGCTATTAAAGTATGTAAACTATGTAAAGTAATATCAAGTCCTAAAGTATCCCAGTAGTGTTTTATCGTCATTGCCAAGTACCACTAAAGACCAGACTCTCTAGAGCATTATTCAAGGGGACGAAAGATATATCGATAGCAGATTTCTTATTTCACGAGCATTAAGCCTATTGGGTATTCAGACGATCAATGAAATTAGTTGCAGTACCCTCGGACTCAATCATAGATGTACATGTTTATTTAATAGGCATAAATAAAAATCTTGCGTTTCCTTTGCGATATTTGGAATCTATTTATCAAAAGTCGAATTATAATGGAAAAGGGACCTGTATTACTGTTCTTACTATGTTCATATGATTGATTTTTGTTTTTTTGTGAATACTGAGACTCACGCTGAATTTCTTTGAACAAATCCTCAGACTAGGAGGGTACAATTTTATTTAGTTTAGAATAAGTAAACCCTAAGGAAGAGCATTTTTTTCTGATTCCGATCTCCAATTCCATCTTGATATCTTTGATGCAAGATCAAGTGGGCCCATTTACTTTCATAGCAAACAACCGCATCACGCTTGAAAAAATATTTTCATCAAATGTGTCAACTATATCTAAATTCCTCGTGAAATTATTGTTCGGCTTTATCCGGGATCTTAACTATATTCTAAATCAGTTAAAAAAACTAGGTCAAAGTTGTATTTTGAATTACGTACTTAATTGAAAGGGGAAGAGTGCAAAAACTATCCTTTTGTATTCCGTGATGACATTATTCATTAAGGTTAGGATGTTATTAAACCGTAGAACCTCGAAACACTGTCTATTGATGAAAATATATTTTACTCAAAATAAGCACCTCTTAAATGTTCCTCCCTCATTGCAAAATAATTGTATGTCCCACGGATCTACCGTTTTCATGAAGATCCGTGGGAGATATTCACGCTCTACCAGTGCTTAGCCAGCTTGTCTTTCAATAACCTTTCACAATCTCTGTGTTCTCTAGCTGAAGTGTGTCGCTTCTAAATGTCAACAATGACCTTGTAAGGTATTAGTGACTTAGCATTTTCACACGAACTATTCACTTACATATGATACACGTTTACATACAATTGAATGATATGATAACGCGATCCTATAAGTTTATATATCGTACTCAAAACTCAGAATAGAGAATGGATATGGCGGATTTCTCATCTGTGATAACTAGGTCCCATCTCGTTAACTTGAAGTTGGTTTTAAGTTATTTTTTTAGTTTTAATTTGGGAAAAGTTGATTAACTATGCATCAGGGAATATCAAACTCAGAACAAGAAAGAGTTGAAAACTTCTGTGGTGATCAATTACAAATTGACTACAATTACTAATTATAGACTTTACTTTTTTTCACGGATGTATTTATAATAAATTAAGTAATTCGAATATTTCCTCAAATAAAAATGAATGGGATATTCATATCTGACTTTAATCTGACAACTAATATGTTAATAATAATAGACAGGGATAAAAGTTATTACTTGAAGTTTTAACAGCGTCGAGGAAGTGATCAATCAGCTATTTTGAGTTTTAGAAAAAACAGACTGAATGAGCAAAATCATTTTTCACCCTTTCTGTGACTGAATGCCGTTAAGTCAATAATAAAATTGACGCATAGCTTATTATCATGTTCCCATTCTTTTCATGTCATAGTTAATAAGATGTTAATTTAAGAATAATGAGATATTGACTTCCCTTAGCGCATAATTCATTAGAGAGGTACTTTTTCCCATCCATTCTTGTCTTGATGAATTAAAAAAAATGTTTCGTTGGAAAGTTATAGAATGCTGTAATCATTTAAACTTTGAGATATTTCCGGCCACCCTTTCTAAATTTACATATATGCAGTATATTTTTTCTCATGCTGCACCTTTAATTTACATAATTTAACATTTTATTGTTTCCTTCATCTTTAACATTTCCACCGTTGAACTAAATGGAATGAGTTTTAGTAATAGGATAATTAACCTTCCTGACGAAACAATTTCGAGCCGTCAAACTTTAGTCTCATTTATTTCCTATGTCGAGACTTTCGCTTTCGACTCCCCTCTTCTAACTCCCCCGCCCCTTGCTCCCGCTGTTCGAATTCCAGTCTCCCAATTGTCCCAGCTTCTTTATGTCGCTAAGTGTATGGGAATTATTTTTTTTACTTACTCTTCCT
The DNA here is from genome assembly GCA_011762765.2 of Rhinocypha anisoptera. Taxonomy (NCBI): domain Eukaryota; kingdom Metazoa; phylum Arthropoda; class Insecta; order Odonata; family Chlorocyphidae; genus Rhinocypha; species Rhinocypha anisoptera. The sequence continues at coordinate 202 of WURS02031350.1, read as the reverse complement.
CCCTTTGGCTCCCGTCCCTACTCTATCATTCGCGTCCAACCCCGTAGTCTGATAAATGGATGTAGATTAAGTCAGTTGATCCATCAGAGAAATCGAAGAGACCGTCACGTCCGAGCGTAGGAATGAAAAAAAAATAATCGGTCTCCGTTATCCACCGAGGTTTTTGATTACCGACGCCTAAGCCGTTCTTTCTCCGAAGGGT
>WURS02031339.1:0-11589 GCA_011762765.2 Rhinocypha anisoptera | reverse complement strand
GGTCTCTTTTTCCAATGGTCCATGTCTCTGATCCATAGAGTGCCATGCTCCATACGAATGTTTTCACATATTGCTTCATCTACCATCTACTTCTTCACATATTCAACTTTCACATAATGCTTCATCTACCATCTGCTTCTTACCATCTACTTAATGAAGCGGAAAGGTGTGCAAATTCTTTGAGTTCCCTGTGCAAAAATTGAAATAAGAGTGAAAAGTAGAAACTAGGCAGTGCTCACAGTCGTAGATGGATCTGACATTTTTTTCTATATTTGTCGCTGGAGTATTGCAATTACTACACCTATTTAAATATCTCTTTATTTAAGTCGACGTTTTCTTCATGTCCTTCACTCCTAGCAGCATTTTCGTCAATAGTCTGGTGGCACTTTCATGACTGACCAAAATCCTTTTCCGTTCCACCAATTCCGGTTTTTATTTTTTTTTCGAATGTGAACGGTCCGATAATGCTACTTTATTTTTATAATAACGGATCTCTTCTTGGATACCTGGGTCTGCCTTAGCGTATGTCCTTTTATTTTGATTGCACATTTATTTGCAATGCTGTCCTTCACTTATTCGACGGATGTAAAAACTTGAGTTGTGATGAAAAATATTTTTTCGATCATTTAGAAAATATGTGTTACTATATTTTCCTTTCTTCCAAAGAGCACTCGTTTGAATACTTTCCGGTACCTTTCTTGTAAAAATATTTTTGTACTGAGTATCTATTATAATTATTGGATGTTATGTGCTCTTATTATTATTTTTGTCCTGAAATTTCCAGAACAGGTTTAGTGAATTCAGTGGATCTGTCAATTTACCTTACATAAAAGTATTGAAAGCAGTTTCAGAGTTATAATTAACGTGGAAGATATTCAAAATAATCTTTTACCCATAATCTTTAAACTGATGGTGACGAGACCTTTTTGAATTTAGTGATTGCAAGCTTCATTTCGCGGAAGTTCTTAATGGACAAGGGATAATGTACTTTTTACAAAACATTGTAAAATCCGTGGAAAAATACATTATACTTTGCCTGTTCCGGGGTATTTTTTGCTTTGTTTGACCATGAAGGTTCGTCTAGTACGACTTCTTCCATGGAAATTAGTTACAGCACGGAAAGTCCCTTCCCTTTTTCACATTCTTTCGGCCGCTTATCATCGTTCCTTGATCAAGTGGTCACATTATACTGAAATCACTACGTAGTGACGTCACGGCGGCCGTTTTGACATGGCCCCAGCCTTGAAGTCCCTCCGTCCTTGTTCATCGGAGCAGTTATTCGCTACACCTCGGTGACATCCCCGTCCTATTTCCGAACGCTTGTTTTCTTTTTGCGAATCGAAAATCTGAGATCATCAATCCACGGGCAAGAAATTGATTTCTACTTACTGTCATTCCAAGTGAATTCGCCCGTAGTAGAAATCTCGGGAACAGATAACGCATTGAATTTCTCAATTGTTCGTTTCAGCTCATCTTGCCGACATTCCCGTTTAATTTGCCAAATCTCTCGTGATAATTATGGAAGGGATTGACCCCTCTCCCGTAAAAATCAACTGATTTGTTCTTAAAAAGTGTTTTAGCCTTCCAGAATAAAATTGCATCCGAGAGTACAATTCGAAAGTTCCCTGACTTCCCGCATGTGCAAGCCATTGCTCAAATCCAGGTGGTTTTGGACTGGTTTTGCCTGTCATATCGGAAGTTAAAGTGTTTATCCTATGACGCTTTTCTTGAACTTTAATTCATTCCTGTCTTCACGTTTCCCTATTTCTTAACCTACTGGCAACACTCCGTGTTTTAACTCGGTGGAATATTCAATCATTTATCTCCGCGACTACTTGAAGATTCAGTCTCTTTCTGTGAACTGGATCATTAATTGGATTAGGTAGTGTTTGGTTTAGAACCTGTATGTTGTGAAATCACCCCCTGCCACACACCATAAAATTATCTGGAGAAGTGTCATGTGCATGAAGAATGCAGAAAAGCACCATACATGAGGAGCTAAACAAGACACAGACATATCGCCGCGTTCACTAACACCACAGGAGTCGTCAGAATTGTAGATTGATCGCTACATTGAAATTTACTTTTTTCAGTTTTCCTTGTACTATCTCCTTGAAGGTCATTTTTTAGTTAAACTTAATAAACAACAAGATAACATCAACATGAAGTCGTACGTGCTGACAAAAAGTAAAGATTTGTCGCTGTATGGCAACTGGTAGATTCACGTCTATTACTGCCTTTTTATTAGAAAGGTGCTAACCAACCAATCAAAATGCGAAAATACTACCGCGAGTTGTCATCTGAACGTGAATTGACAGATTAATTCTTGCCTCTCACCCAAATATTTCATTCCTGCATAAGTTCAAGCACGCTAGTTTGGCCGCTTAAACTCTTATAACGACTCCTGATCGCATTTTGGAGCCAATGGAACATTTTGGAACTAAATTCCTATGTTTTTATTACTACCACCACACCCATCCCTTCTTCGACTCCCACTTTCTCGCTCTGCCGACCTCGTACTGAGCGTGTCTTCTCGCCAGTAATATTTTGTTGTGCCCCGGTATACTGGCACAAATTTTTTTCTGTAAGCACACATTAAATATATGAAGTACCAGTTTAAGCTATGTTTATGTTCGATTCCTCGAAGATCAAACGTAGCCCACCGTTGGACAAATCCTTCTTCATCTCTACACATCCTGCCCTCCATCTATTATCTAAAATCCCTTTCTTTTTTTTCCTTTTTCCTTCGTTACCTAATGTTCTACCCTCCACAACTCTCTTCGATAGCTTCTGAGTATCCCTTCCGTTCACCCTTCCTGCCTGCCTTCTTCAGGTTTCTCCTAACGACTTCCTCTCATTCTCTGCCGCCTTTCCTAACACTTCGTTTTTTTCTTGTACCTGCTCCATTTTTCTTCATTCGCCCATTTCAAAAACTTCTAGTATTTTCTCATTTACCTTTTTTCTCAATGATTAAGTTTCAGAACCGTACAATTTCATACAAGTCTTCTCACCAGCCTTTTTCCTCTATATTTAAAGATCCTGTCGTCCATTACTATATTTTTAAAGTACTTTCTTTTTTAACGCAATTCTTATAATATTCCTGCCTCTCTGTCAGTTTTCCACTGAGATGCTAACTAAATTCCTATGTTTTTATTACTATCCATACAGCAGTAATCGGCAATTTTATTGCTCTATGAGGTCCTATTTTCTAAATAAATGAATAAGCGAATACCTTTTCCAACCTAGGCCCTTCTACCATCATTTAACTCAGCCCTTCGACTTCTGAAAAAACTCCTCAGGTTCGTTTTCTAATTATTTGATTTCATCCCATACCTCTCACACTACCCCGGTTGTATGAAGCCTACGTCAGTCCCATCTCTTTCCTCTCCCACAATAGCATTCTGCTTCCTCCTCGACGAGTGTCCGTGGCATACATACGAGTATGTACCGGGATTACAAATGAGTTGTATGGCTCACTTTTTAGTTTTACAAATATTGTTCTCCTCTCGCTTACATGATAAACGATGACTGATCTTTTTCCTGATTTCTTATTCTTAGTTTGAGCTACCCCACACTAGCTTTCCTTCCCTCCACTATTACTTACCCTATGGTGAATATCGCTGCAGTAATCCTAAATATCATTCCGCCTCATCTTCATAAATATATATTTTGTATATCTGTCTCTTTCGTGACATTTGAATGAACGTTTATTACCTTAATTTTCTTCTAGCATTTCAAGTTCCTGTTCCACGTCCTGTGTCTTCTTCTCCGCTGCTGTAAAATTGGTTGTACCTACAAGGATTTCGAATAATGACTACCGCTGAGGACTACTCCGCTATTGGATTTGCCCCCTTAGTCGCCAAGATTCATCTCTATTAATGATGTCATCGATCATCTCTCGGTGAGTGTATTGACTTGGTTCCCCGCTTTTACGTCACCTGTGTTACTAACGTGGTCGTCACATAAATGACCGCCCCCTCTAGGGATCAGAAGCCTTTTGTAGCGACCTTACTGAGGAACAGACTCTACCTAGAATGCTATTCGTCTGGCTCCTACGCTCCGATCTTTCATGCCTCTCGTCAATTTGGATATGGGGGTCTTCAGAAGCCAAAAGTCGCACTTTCACCACGTTAAGCTGTGGCTCACGGAAAAGGGACAAATTTCTCAGAATCCCAGCGAAAAGTACAACCCTATCTATATTATGGAAGAAAAATGGATGACTTTGTAAATTCCACTTAATAAAATTTATTAAACGACCATGGTCCCGATAGTTTGTATCATCATCAGGCGTGATCCATGCCTGCTGATGGCACAGAGTATCGAAACCATGGTCTTTTAATAAATTTTATTAAGTGGAATTTATAAATGAATCATTTTTCTTCCATCTTGAAAAAGTTCGATGGAAGAGATGGTGACGGCCGATACTTTGTGTAATTCCATCGTCAGTTAGCGGCAACCAGCAAAATCCACTGAAATTTTCTGGATTTTGCAACGTTTCTTCCTGTTACCTAACCATGAAAAAATTACACAAAAAGAAGCCCGAAATCGTGAAATTATCTATCTATATTAATGTTGTCACGTCATCTAAATGAATAAATCCGGGTTTATCGGAAATTTATGTATTCGTGGGCATTGAACAATTAAGCTTCAGGAGTGTGTTTAACGGCTACGATTTTATTATAGCATTTTGGTCCATATCTTATGATTCCCAGCTCAGATTTCCGAGTATCGCATTGACAAGCTTTCATTTTACTGTCGCAGTCTCTCGGAACGAAGCCCCTACGGCGAGCACTCTCGATTTCCCAGATGGAGATCTTCGTGGCCTGGTACCATGTGCTGGAAGCGTGCTCGGGATGTGAAAAGATCAAACGTACCACCCAACCTCGGATCACTCTCACCAGCGATGATATAAAATGCAAGTTTAACTTGTATGCCGGAGGTGAATGAGACGATTTTCATTTTTACAGGTCGCCGAATTTTAAGGGGAAATCATAAATGGAAAGAACTAAAGAAATATATATATATATATATTACTATTAATCAACGAACACACGCTCACACTTATAGACATTCACACACAGAAACAAGGAAAAAGATAGACTTACATAACGGAGAAATATTTCGGGGCTCCCTTGCCCCTTTGTCAACCTGAGAGAACTGCTTGTTTCTGTGTGTGAATGTCTATAAGTGTGTGCGTGTGTTCGTTATACATATATATATATACGAACATATATACTCGTTTAACGTATATAACGTATATACTCGTATATACATATACAGGATAGGTTATAGGATTTAGTGAAACAATATAATGATAGATATGGGAGAATAAATGGGTTAAAAAACACTGCATTTTGACTGAAGGTACATGGTGTGACAATGAAGACTGAATGGCATGAAGGGGTGGAATCCACGTGCAGGTGCAGAATGATCATAGCCGCCGACGCACCCTATAAGCAAAAAAATAAATATGTGTGTTGGGTTTAAGTGAGATATAACCTTTCGTACTTGTCGTTCGGCTCTAGCTATGATCAAGTAACCCAGTCCCATATGCATATGTGAGTAAAGTAGCTTAAAAAATTATAAGTTCTACAACAGCGTCATAACAGTGAAACAACATCTACCGTCTGTACAGTCAATTGTTTTTCTATAATTTCCTCCGGTTGTCTGTGCACATGTGTATTTGTTTTGAGCTTGCTTTCAATTTTTTTCGTTCATTTTCTCTTTCCCCTAACCTTGGTTGCTTGAGTGGAGATCCACCTTCGGGGCGGTACTCCAGCAACACTGATGGGAGAGCACAGTTTTGCGAAACGGTAAAAAACCTGGTCTAAATTTGTAATGTGAATATATGCCTAGAAATGTATATTTTGGGGGTTTTGTGGCCACTTATTTTGAATTTTGCAGCAGAATTACAAGTTTAAAAATCGTCGAAAAAATAAATCATTCCTACGAATAGTTTTGACTGATGTTTTTAACATCTTGAAACTTTGAATTAATAAATAAAATAACAATATGTTTTGTTATTGTGTCAAATGTTTCTATCACGTTTATCAAATGCGTTGAATCAATCAGAAAATTAAACAATAATGAAAATCATAATCAGACATGTCTTCCCTTCTGCTCTCTCTCTCTCTCAATCGCTCTCTATAAAAGTATGCATTACTTGAGCCAGAATCAGGATATACAAGTATCAAAACTTCTGGCGTCTACTGGCTTATTTCTCTCTTTTGGTTCAAACTTTTGAAATCGTGAAATGCGATGATTCCTACTGGTGGTAAATGAAATATTCCAATTATTTCTCACTTGAGAATTTTCTATAAATGTTTCGAATAATGAGAAACGAACACCGAAAGCAGTGGGGCTACGTTAGAACTCACACATATGTAACGACCATTGTATCCGGTCTGCAACTTTGTGCGCATGTGTAGGATAAGAGATTCGTCACAGGTCTCTTTACCGCATGGAGTCTTCTATTAAAGATATCGTGATAATAAATTCCGAAGTCACATTGATTTTTTCGAACTTTGGCCAGGTTTTCTTGTTTTGTACCACTATATAGCGTGGCGGTTGAGGAGGTGCCGCTTTTCCTGGACAACAGCAATAATCACCTCCTTGTATTTCACAGGCGAACAAGGGTCGTGACTAAGTTTTTGGGCGGGCTTTATAAAGATCAGAGGCCAGCATGAAGTTATGTGAAGGTGTCTCCACTTGCGTTAACTGAGGAAAAGTAGGTGATGGTACAGCTAAGCCTTGGGTGAGTGAGTCCAGGGTGTGAAAAACGTAGAGGAGAGAGGAAGACACAGAGAGAGAGAGAAAGAGAAACGTAAAACTTAGAGCGTAATGTTTTCATGTGCCTAGCACTCTGTAGCGCTTGAATTACCTTCTACCAACGGTCAGGTAGGGGTTCTCCGCTCTCTCTGAACGTGAGCTGAGCTATTTATATGGGTAACCTTGGCTCGAGATGGACTTCCGACCTGCTGGGTGCAAAGTGCCTCGAACGGTCCCTTTATGGAGATAGGTTCACGTGCAATTAATTACACCTTCCTCGTCAGTCTTTCTTTGAGATTTTAATGGTGGTCTGAGGGCAGTCATGGAAGAACGATCTAGGAGGAAATTAAGGGGAAACCATTATGGAGTTATGCTGTCCTAATAGATGAGTTCAAAATTATTCGTGAGCTCATCGGACTATAGATTTAGGTTGGTGCAAGGGCTTGGAAGTTTTTCTTATATTGATGCCTACGGAAATCCACATTTCTGCGTTAAGAAAAAATGTATGACACGATGAAATATTTTTGACGTGTAGTCTTGGAAGTTTGTTCGAGGTTTAGAGCATAAATTTTTATTTCTGCAGAGATTTCGTGAATTTGATGACATTGTATTGAATAAAAGCTTGACTCCACTGTGAACTTAATTCCATTAGATATTTCATTCGAATAATAATTTTAAAAAAACTTGTATGAAGATGGACCTCGCGACGTGACGTAGAATAACTATTATTTAATTAGGGTCATTGTGTTGTTCCGTCGGGAGCAATAATTAACTCATATTGTAAGCTACGTCGGTTGATCTCTATGGCGGCCAAAATTAGTCGAGCGTAATGAATAAATGTTTCGTCGAACGAATGTCAACGATACGACCCTCGCGCACTGATCGCTCGTGTTAATTACTCGTCGCCACCATTTGCATTTTATTTCTCCTGTCCCCAGAGTTGCCTGCACCAACAACTCCGGAGCCCAAAAACCAACTGGCAGCTTAGGAAATCGTTTGCCGTGGTTGCCAGTCAAACACAAACATGACGCAAATGTCACAATTTCCGGCGCCACATTTTGTAATAATAGTCACGCTCTGTCAATTTATTTAATTTAATTTTCCCCCTATCCGACATCCTTTGGGACCAAGCGCCATATTTTCGAGGTGACGCGTTTGAAGGAAGATGGATTTGAGTGAATGGAACCCCCTGCATGACGGCGTTAACACTTTTACAGTTCCCTAATAAATTAACTTGATCCTCTCCGCCACAAGAATAATTATAGGTGGCTGAGCACACCTTTGGAGAAGTGATATTCAACCGACTGTAATTTGGGTGTAAACATTTGAGAATAGAAATGTTTTTAATAAACATTTATTCCTTCTGGCAATATAATTACATCGTCATTAGGATGAGCTTTTCAAACAGATTTATATGATTAGCAGAAATGAGAAGGGCAGTCTGCTACCCTATATATCATTTTTGTGGCCTCTCAAAATGTGCAATGTCATATCATGTGAAATTGATGGCTTCTCTTGATTATCATCGGTTCAAATTTTAACTGGTTATTAACTTCAATCGTGATAGGAGCAGATAATTAAAAGGAAAAACGGTACAAAAATGGTTATTGAATGACTACGGTGTACCTGTAAAATGTCCGATTCATAGAGTTTTTAAAAAGTAGAATCCAGACATTTTTCTGCTGATGAGTAGAAAAATATTTATGATCGATAGATGTTTCGATTGTATGCAAATGTTGATGAATATTTTGGAGCCGTAAACTAAACAAAGGAATTACCATCTGTTTAGCGTGATATTATCTTATTCTAATTAATGCATCTGTAAAAATACAGTAACTCCTTTAATAAACACAAAAATGTCTTATATTGAAATAATCATTCAGTTAAAAGATGCCCGATTTTCTTTTAATGAATGCTTTTACACAAATGTAAATCTACCGATTAATCTAATCGTTAGCCATGGGCAATTTCTACGTTGAAATAAAGCCGTAACATTTTTCGAAAAGTGTATGCTCTTTCTATGTTGTAATATTAAATAATATCGTCCATGTTTTAATGAAATTGGTTAATGTTGCACATTCGAATTGCTTTATATATAGGATGCCAGCCATTTTAATTGAATGTACTGCTCGTAAATACTGTTAATTTTTTTTATTTATAAGAATAGGCTATAATTATCATTTGTATATTGTGTTAATTTCCACGCACCTTAAGCTTAACATTCCGTACTAGGTGAGCCCCACACTTACTTATTATTAAGCCGACCTTAGAACCAATGATTGTGGTTGGTATATTTATCAGGATATCAGGCTTAAAAATTTTTTTTTTTTTTAACTTTGTCTTCGGGTGAAGTTTTCGTGAAATTGGGAAAATGATTGAGTTATTTAAATAAAAATGTTTATGCGATATTTTTCGATAGTATTCCCGAAAATTTAATGCTAACAATTATTTTTCTAACTTTTTTCATTTTCTAAAAATTTATTTGAATCTCATACCTATTATAAATAATTATGATAGTCCTATCTCCCAACTTATAGTTCATATTATGCATGATATATAGGCCCATATTTCCATTTAGAAGTATAATAAAAATGATTTACACTTTTGACATTTTTTATTTTACTCATAGCATGATATAAATAGCGTTTGAACCATATGGCTCCCTAAAACATATTAATATGGAATGTCTCAGTAATTAATACATTTTCAGGAGTAAAATTAGCAGGTATTTTTGCTGAAACTTCACATTCAGTGTTAATAAAATTTACTTTCTTAATAACAGTACTACGTGTAATGAATTTATTTTTATTATTATCTTTATTTATAGGTAATATGAGTAATAGCTTTTAATACGAATAATACTTGTAATAGCTCGTACTCCTTTGATCTTTTTTCAACAATTCACAGGTAAATTCCTACTTTATGGAAATCTTCCCTAATATTTTCACTTTAAACTATGAGTTTCGCGTATTTATCTACTAAAAAGATCAATGACTTACTTTTATATATTATTTCTTTCTTTCTCGTAGAAATCTTACACATGGAGGTTGATACAATTTTCTGAATAGCATTTTAAGCATGAAATGTTATTATGATAATTATCGGTGGAACTTTCTTGCAACAGGCCTCAATGGTATGGCCTCCATCGCACGTAGTCCTGAGAATCTCATTTCATTTGTTCGATACCTCTGCCATTCCTCCTTCTTACATCAACCATTCCTCTTCATCCTTCAGTATATCAGTTCACTACACCTTAGTGGCCATGCGTGCCTGAAAAGTTCCTTTGAATGTTTTACCTCAATGCCAGTAATGTCTAAAATACCCTAGCTTGGAACAATGCTTAAGGTGGAAGCTCATAGAGACTGTCTGTTTACGAACTGTTTATGTGAGATTATTGAGTCAAGGGAACATGTGACATAAGATAGAACCCCCATCAGTCTCCTATGTCGCCCGATATAAGGATCGTCATTGAGGGAACTCGAAAGGGTGGAATTTTATGCTTCTTGGAAACGTTAATCAAGTTGAGTCTCTTTCAAAAGATTCTTTATCAGTCCAAATGCTGACCAAATGACGGGAATAGAAATACAATAGGTAGAACTATAAATGTTCATTGCTTTTAGCGTGGAGCATAAAGCACAACTCGGTTCTTTTGTGATCTATATTTTGTATTGGATGTCTATATTTGAGCACTTCTGCAGTCGTCAGTGAGGTATTAAAGTGACCGCATCGAAAAGGCAAATAGTATAATGCTTTATGGACAAAGTATCCTCTAGAAATGTTTTCGAATCTCAAACTGATGTCAAGTGAAATTGAAAATGTATTTATTTCTGACAGTGATTCGGTTTGTTGTGCCAATTGCTAGCGACACAGTCTCAGGCATAACTTTGTGGAAATCCTTCATACAAGGTGTAAAGGAATTAACGCTGCTCTTTCCACATGATGGTTTATTTGGCACGACCATGGTTTCGTAGCTTTACTACATCATCAGGTATGAAGGATTTCCACAAAGTTATGCCTGAGACTGTGTCGTATGTCCCCCAACAGTATAAGTGTCGCCTTCTTTGCAAAACTCGGGAGAGTCGCCGGTTGGATTCCTATTGGTAGTACGTATCTACGTCCTATGATTCACAGTGACACTTTTGATTCTTCCGTATCGTTTCTTTAAGCAGTTCATGCTGTCAAATTCCGTGTCAACGTTTTATACTAGACTCTGACCAAATCCTTCAGGGGTGGGGTGTCCGGTACACGATGCAAAACCATGTTCCAAAACGTGGTCGGTGTGGAATCAGTGTCACGTTTCTCATTCATTAAAAATTCCTTGACTTCTTCGTCCCTTTCCCTCTCCTCCGCCATTATAAGAATGATACCAAGTTTCAAAAATGTTATAAACGTCAGGGTTTTTTACTTCGAAGAAGAAGGACATTAAAGTAATACACAGGCACATGCGTTATAATTCCGATCCTACGAATATTTTCGGCTTTAGTAAGTAGCGATATAATAATTAGAAAGCAGTTACGGGTTGACCCGAGTCGCGTCCAATCATCCATTCCAATCACTCCTATGCAAACATCAATCCAGTTACGAGTCAGGTCCAATCATTCCATACCATTAAATATTCGATCCAACGTGCAACATTAATCCGATCAAACACAAATACAACATGGAACCAGGAGAAATAAATAATGGGAACTAAACAAGATTAGAAGTCGTGGTAGCCCAGTGGGTAGAGTGATTGGCTACTGATCGGGGGACCCGGGTTCGAGACCCGGTGACGACCCTCCGGACACCTCCAGCTAAACCCAAGCTGAGTGATTTTTCGGG
>WURS02031329.1:0-11589 GCA_011762765.2 Rhinocypha anisoptera | reverse complement strand
GAAATTGCAAATTTTGTAACTTATTTCTTAGATTATGGATCGTTTCCACCACATCTCACCTGACTCTATAACATTTATAAGACAACCCCCTTTTTCTAAGGCTAAAGTTGGAAAAAAAATCCTAGTTTTATTAGGTAAATATGGTGTTACAAATATGTATAATAAATATTTAACTACCTTATGTACCAAATAAAAGCAGAATTCTGATTTTACAAAACACATAGGGATCAAAATTGTCTGTTTTATAAAATAAAATTGAGATATGTAATAGCTAATTTTGATAAATTCGCTATATAACTTATGATGCATCATATGTAATTATATGCTTACTCTTGGCTATTATTGCCACTACAAAGTGATTCACATATTATTTTTATATTATTTATGCATATATTTAGTTTTTGCAAATAAAACTATTAATTACTACAAGCTCGGTGTGAATCAGCTAAGTATTATCAAAACTATGTAATCATCTATGAAAAACCCACGCCCGGGATCACTTTTTGCCTTATCATCATGTTTTTGCCGCCGAAAAATATTTATTATGCATGCTGAAATTCTCACGGCAAGATGCATACATGTAACGCGAATGAATAGAAATATTTTATTGTTGAACATAACATTTCTTTGCATGGAATAATGCCCGTCTATTGAGAAAATTGTTCTTTCTTTGGATCAGGAAGGTTGGTTTTTTTCGTAAAAGTTCGTAAATCAAAGTATGCACATAGCATGGGAGGCCATATTTTGCAATTACAACACTCAAAATCGTCATTCGTGTTTAATTATAATGTATTTGTTAAAACAGACAATCAGCTTTTCTGTTGAACACCACTTTAATGAGTGAAGAACCACACATGATATACAGTACGGCACTGGATAAATACATAGCCACCATGACATGCCTACTACCACAGTCAAAACTAGTTTAGACTGTGCAACTACTATATACAATCGATTGTAGCATTACACAATCGATCATAGTGTTACACAATCATTATAATTACAAGTAGTTTCTTTGCCCTTTTTTTAAACACTTCCTCTCAAACTAACTACACTTTTTCAATTCCCTTGCATCAACAAGACAGCACCCCACATAAAGTCTTAAATCATGCACCTGCCAATGGTTTGGTCAGAATGTCAGCCACTTGTTTCTGACCCTCAACATGTCCAATGTTCCATTAAGGCACTTTTCCCACATAAAATTATATTTAACCTCTACATGCTTAGATCGCTTATGAAATTCTGGATTGTTTGCAAGTTTTACAGCACTCATATTATCAACCTGCAATTTTGGGGTACCCTTTAAACATGTCACTTCAGAAAGCAATCTCTGTAACATGTTAGTTCTTTGGCTGCTTCACTTGCTGCCACATACTTAATCTCCATGGTGGATAACACATCACTTTTAAATCAACAGCATAGTCTGCATCACTGAATCCTTGAAAAACTGGCACTTGGGAATTTACTTTATAAAACAGTCCATAATCTGTCAGAAATGCTGAGAAGTTTGGGATGGGTGAGCTTACAGAGTAGGTGAAAAAGGAATAGGCTTTGGGGGCTGTACAAAATAATAAATCATGAGTCAGGATGGAGTGAACTCCAAAAAGAAATCGAAGAGCCAGCCTACTTTGGGAAGAATGACCATCAGTTAAAAATTAAATTGAATCCCCAAAAAACAAATTTAAAGAAATTTTCATTCGTTAATAGAACAATTGATTGGAACCAACTACCTGGAAAATTGTTTAAGACCCTTACCAAAAAATTTGAAGACATTCAAATGCCAATACAGAAGAGTAATGAGCTAACATTATTTTATTGTTGTAATTGACACATTCCTGTGTAATATGTATTTAAATGTAATGTATTGAAGTGTAACATGTATTGTAAAATGCCACCATAACTTGGGTCTACTAGCATTTTTCATAATAAAAATAATAATCAGCTGTGCCTCACAAATACCTGAAAATTCTTTACACTGCTTTCCAGTCCTTAGTGGAGGGACACTCAAATGATTGGGACACAACACTTACTGCATATACTATATCTGTATAGTTACTATCATCAGGTGAAATAAGCTACCCAAAGCTTCACGATATAGTACATTGCCATCCAAAGGTTGGTCATCATCACTTCCAATGACACCAGGTTCAGCAGGTGTTGAGACAGCGTGTGCATCAACAAACTGGAACCGCTCCAGAATCTTATGAGTGTATGATCCCTGACTCACAAAATTGATCCATTACTCAGCTGCTGAATTCCCATTCCAAGAAAAGAGCTGAGAGGACCCATAGTGATCTTGAACTCCATCTCCAGCTTTTTTAAAAACTCATTCATTTTACCCTCATCTGTTCCAGCAACAAGTCAGTCATCCAGGTATATAGAAACTAATAGCTTCTTATCTTTCCTCTGCCTTACAAACAGGCAGTGGTCAGCAGTGCTCCTCTTCATCCCCAGCTTTTCTAAAAATTCAACCAATCATTTATTCCAGCAGCGAGGTTCCTGTTTAAGTCCATAGAGACTTTGGTTCAACCGACAAACTGTTTGTTCCATCCTCAAATCCCTGTGGTCGATGCACATATACTTCTTCATCATATTTGCCATAAAGAAACGGAGTTTTGACATCAAATTGTTGAAGCTTTAACTTTTCTGCAGCAGCCACACTAAGAATTGAGTGCAGTCTCAAATCTTACTACTGGACTAAAAGTTTCTTCATAGTCGATACCCGGACCTTGAGCACAACCCTTTGCAACTAACCGTACTTTATAGCATTGAACTGTCCTATCATCTTTGGTTTTCAATCTCAAATCCATCGATTATTGATCACCTTTTGACCAGGAGGTAATTCAACTAAAGTCCATACTGCATTCTCCTTCAGGGAGCTCATCTCATCATCCATGGCTTCCAGAAATCTCTATCATCAGAATTTATTGCTTCGGAATAAGAACTTGGATCCTTGTCCTTGATGGTAGTAGTTCCAGCCATGCACACACAATCTTCAGTGGTAATCCATTCTGGTTTCCTTTCTTCGCGAATGCTTTAATCGTTTCTTCTCATTCTTTGCTATTACTTCCACCTTTTCACCTGACTTCCTCTGGGACTGGATACCGTAACATATTCTTCTTCTTCACTTAAACCTTCTTTCTTATCGTCATTGTTGACTTTATCTTCATGTCGAAAGTAGGATTGGATTGACTTTGTCTCATGGTTTCCTCTCGGGCAACTCTAAACTCAGCAGTGTTGGTGCGCAGATTTCAGACAACTTCAGGCTTGAATTTTACATCGAGGTTTACAACAACTTTCCTCTGGGATGGAATCCAGACCCTAATCAATCCCTTTCATTCATGTACCCAACCAGATGTCCATGAACAGCCTTGTCATCAAACTTAGAGTGGAAATATGTGCTTGTTAACGTGCGCATACCATTCTGTTCCAAAGATTTTAAGGTTACTCAGGCTTCCTATTGGTCTTCCGTAACACAGTTTATAAGGAGGTTTGTTTTCAATGAAGGACCTCCCAGTGTGATTCAAAAGGTATGTGGCAGTATTACATGCTTCTGCCCACAGTTCCTTTGGTAACTAACTTGGATTCAACATAGAATGTGCACATTCCACAATAGTGCGGTTCTCACTGCACTGGATACATACATATCTGCCATAACATGCCTACTACTATATAATGATTGTGTAACACTACGATTGTAGTGTTACACAATCATTATAATTACAAGTAGTTTGTTTGCCATTTTTTTTAACAGTATTCTCTAATGCCTTATTAACGATTGGTTCTTCCATTTATTTTCTTTATTTTTGACTAACCTAAACCGTGTATTAAATTCCAATGAACGATGCACGCTGGTGTGACACCTCTTGCAGGAGACCCAAAAGCACAGTCAAAACTATGTTTACTAAGTTTTGACTGTGCCAAAAGACAACTTGTCACTCAGAGAAGCTGACGAGGTTCCTACCCTCACAGGTATCGTTCCTATGCTTCCTATCTCAAGGTCAGTGGCTTTTTCTTGAGTGGTATTGTGGCATAGTACATTAACTAAATTAATTATAATATTTTAATATCTTAATTATTATAATAATTAAGTATTTGTCCTAAACAAGTACACACCTGTAACCCAGGATTGGATAATGTAATGACATACGTTAAAATAAAATAATGGTGTGAACCATGTAAACTACTAAGAATCCAGGCAGTATTTTGTTACTATTGAATTACGTAATAGTGTATGGAATTACTTAAAATTTAATTAAAAACTGACGTAAAAAAGATTCTTCTAGATTGGCTGAAATTTCATTAATTTCTGTCATTTTGTTTCATAAAAAGAATTAACACTTCCACCAAGAAACCAAAACAGTCTTATGTAAAATCATTACGTGAAATTTATGTCATTTTAAATAGTGAATGTCATAAGAATACATGAAAGATCGCTGGGACCGCATCGCCGAGGGTGTAAAACAGAATTTTTCATAAAATTGGTATACGTCAAATCATGATTCTACTCAATGAGATGGCTCGAAAATAAGATGAACCCACATTTTTATGAGGCTAAATTTGGAAGACAACACTAGTTTTATATGAGGGCATATACAGTATACCATATATGATTACGTAATTAAAACAAAAACAACTACAAAAGTACATATATTGTCTTATTTGGATGTCAATAATAAACCATCTGAGAAACTAATTAAATTAGAAACAAAATGTATATCAGTGAATATTTCACACACAAACTATACATAAAATAATTTTGTAAAACATTGTTCTGAAATTTCTAAATTTGAGTTTCTCATATTTCAGGGTTTTGTTTTGCAACTTGATGAAGATGATTTCTTTGACACTGGAGATGTAGGATATTTTGATGATAGTGATAACTTATACATTGTAGACCGGAGTACATTCACCTTCTTGTATAAGGATCAGCTGGTAAGTATGAATATGAACAACTATTGCATCTTTATGATAATTAATAAGTAAATAATTAGGTGACTAATATAAAAAATAACATACTATACCAAAAATATTTATATAAATCTAAGTAAATTTGGTATTAAAATAAATATTTAAAAATTTTATTTGATTTAAAAAAAGGTTTCTCCATCAGACATTGAATCAATAATATTGAAAAATCCAGCTGTTTCAATAGCCGGTGTTATTAGTGTGCCTAACGCAACCACCACAATGGCTGCTCGGGCATATGTTGTATTGAAACCAGGTTACAAGATGACAGAAGATGACATCAAGGAATATGTTGCAGGTAACAATATTCATGAGAACATAATGATTAAGAACATCCCTGAATTACAAATTAAATTTCATGAATTTCAGATCCAATATTAGGCTAGCAAGCCTCTCATATATTTTCACCTCACACAGTGCTCTAGGAAGGCAGTTAAATCATTTAAAAATTAGCTAACTCATCAACATTGAATTTATTCAATTAATAATAAATTGAATATTGGATTGTGAAGTATATTTAAGGAACACTTCCCTCTTACATTCCATGTTACACACTTATATCCGTTACAACTTACATTGATGACTAGCAAAAAACAGCGCCACCGCGAAAAACAAAAGAATAGAGAAATGACAAAATTGCTTTCTCACAACACCCACCCCCAATTTTACAACCCCAACAAAGAAAAATATTAATAGTTTTACAATGCATAAAGAAGAGATAATGAAAAATAACATATGTACAAAAGGAGGAACTTTAATTCCTATGTACACCCAAGGCAGTCCGCAATCTTTTAAACTGCACAGCTGAAATACCTTTAGTTAGGATATCAGGTTTCTGATCACTGGAACATAAGTACATGACATTTATCACACTCTTAGGAACCAAATCCTTCACAAAGTGATATTTGACATCACTACGCTTGAGTCTTGCATGATCATTCTTAGACAGTGAGTGAATGCAAGACATTATCTTCAAACAAAGGAACAGGAGTTGGCACATCAATATACATCTCGCAGAGTAAACTATACAAGTACATAAGTTCACATGTACACAGACTTGGCGCTATATAATCTGCTTCTGTAGATGACAGAGCCACTATGTTTTGTTTTCTGGAACTCCAGGATACCACTCCTCCAAACACACAAACACAACAAATCCTGAGGTAGATTTCTGGTCACCCTCACTGGCCCAGTCAGCATCAGCATAACAGACCAGGGGTTCAGGTACTTGCTTTGGAAAGAATAAGCCACAGTTTAGGGTGCCCTTTACATAAACTCTTCTTAACCCAACCCACTGTTGTTTGGTGGCATTGGCCTGGAACCTACTGAAAAAGTTAACTGATACACTCAAATCTGGATGAGTTGATAACATGGCATACATGAGACGACCAACAAGTTCACGATAAGGCTTGAGATGAACAATACAAGGACCTTCTAGATCTCTAGGAGGATGAACATCAAGTGGAGTTGACACTGGGTTACAGTTCTCCATGTCAAATCGCTTCGGCATGCCCTTGAGGTACACTTCATTGGTCAAGAACACACCATTAGACATATGATCAACCTTTATTCCTAGAAAATAATTTAGTTTACCAAGATCCTTTGACATAAAACTAGACATAACTTTTGACTTTGTTTCTTTCAGCTGTTTGTTGTCGCTTCCTGCAATGATTATATCATCCACATACAACAACACATACTGAACATTCGATCCAATACCTTTAACATAAAGACAGTGATCATGTATGCTAGGCTTGAAACCAATCCCTATCATTAAATCATCAAACTTAGAGTTCCAAGCCCGAGGTCCCTGCTTCAACCCATAAAGAGCCTTTTTTAATCTATACACGCAAGATCTTCCATCTTCCAGACCACGAGGCTGTTTCATTAAGATTTCCTCCTGCAGGTCACCATTCAGAAAGGCATTATTCACATCTAGTTGTTCACAATACAAGTTGTGTGCAGTGATAACTGACAGGAGGACCAGCAATGTTTTTAGTTTGGCCACAGGAGCATAGGTTTCATTGTAGTCAAAACCTTTCCTTTGACTGCAGCCTTTCACAATGAGCCGCACTTAATATTTCTCAATATATCCTTCTGCATTTTACTTAATTTTGAACAACCATATATTTTCTATAGCCTTCCGTCCTGGTGGGAGTTCACACAGTGTCCATGTCTCATTTTGCCTTAATGCATCCAGTTCTTCTTGAACAGCTGTGTCCCAGACCTTACTATCATGTCTTCCTTTGATGTCTTCATATATTTCTGGAACTTCATCAACAAAGGTTTCAGCATTCAAAGCAAATATGTGCTACAATATCCTCACCAGTCACGTAGTCCTGCAGTTGAGCTGGTGGTTTCCTTTGGCGTGTGCTACAATACATTCTTTCATTTTGCCCGTGGACCATTTCTCGTTCCTGCCAGGTTCTAACTGCCTCTCTACTTGAGTCATCATCTGACCCAACATTTTCCAATTTAGGAATAAGTCCAGTTGATGAATCTTGGTCTTGAATATTGCCATCCTCAGCCACTTGATCTATTCTGCTTTCCATTTCCCAGGTGCTGCAGACTCTGTTGTTTCCATACCTGTTCTCATCAAAAGTGGCATCCCTTCCTTCTAGCACTTTACCTTCTTCTGGTCACCACAGTCTGTATCCATTATGGCAGTAACCAACCAGATAGCACTTGGCACTCCTTGACCCAAACTTTCACTCGATGAGTCCTTTTGGAGGGTGAAGAAAAGCAACACACCCAAAGACTCTTCTAATTTTTCTTGTTTGGTTTTCATCCAAACCATGCTTCAGCAGAAACTTTGTCCTACAGTGTGCTGGTGGGGCTCCTGTTGATAACATAAACAGCAGCCAGGATGGCTTCATTCCATAAGTCCTTTCTCAAGCCCGCTTCTATAAGCATGCATCTTGCCCTCTCTGCCATTGTGCGATTCATTCTTTCTGACACTCCATTTTGTTGAGGAGTGTCTCTAATAGTACACTCCTATTGAATACCCTTTTCCTTGAAGTACATTTTCATCTCTTCTGAAAAGTATTCTGTTCTACGGTCACATCTGAAGTGACTTAGAGGAAGGCAAAAATGAGCTGTGGCCATGGCTTCATATGCTTTAAAAAACCTGAATACCTCAGATTTTCTTTTGTAAAAATACACTGCGGTAAAGTGAGTAAAGTCATCAACAAAGCAAGGAACTTACCTCTTTCCATTCCAAGATTGTTAATTGGTCCCATGACATCACTATGTATTAGTTCAAGAGGTCTTCTGGCTCGAACTCGTTCCTGATCATGTGGCAGTTTTGCTTGCTTACCGGCGACACAAGTTACTTTGCTGATTCCTGAGCACCTTCCATTTAGCTGCATGCCATCCACAAGGTTCTGGAGTTTTTCAAGATGAGTCTTGTTCAAATGACCCAGCCTGTGATGCCACAGACTGTCCTCTGTTTCAGTGAGATGGGCCTCTGCAGTACTTGTTACCTGGTCAATGCAAAGCTCATACAATTTGTCATGCCTCACAGCAACAGCTGCTATCTGATCACCACTTTTTATCAGAGCCCTTCCATTACAGAATACAATAACACAGCCACTCATTTAAAGTTTTCTAACAGACCTAAGGTTTTTTTCCAAATTAGGCACAACCAGCACATCACAAACAAGAATTCTATAGGCAGTTCCATTCACATGTGATTTCACAGACAGACTACCATATTTGTTTGCTGTAAGATATTCACCAAATTTAGCAACCTTAATTTTAATTGGATTTGGCAACAGTTTAACATCATGCAAAAGGGTTTCATCTAAGATGAGATGCTCACTAGCCCCTGAGTCTAAGAACCACTTAATTGAATTACAGGGATTTAAATTTTCTTGGATACTGGTTGTAAAACAGCAATCAACATCTGAATCATTACCAACTGATTGTTCTGCTTGAGCTGAATTAGCTTGACCTGAACTTCCTTGATTCTTCCTCCACTCAAGCCACCTCATCCTTTTATGGCATTCTGATTTCTTGTGACCAACATTGTTACAGAAGTGACATTTGTATGGAAAAAACCTCTTGATTTTGGTTGTTGTCCTGAGACTTGAACTCAGCTGACAACTGACTGTCTTATTTAGTCTTGAGTAAACCAGATGATATCAGTCTTGCCTCCTCATCCATTAGTCTGCCTTTCACCCCTGGGAGTGTGATCGGTGAGGGGTTGGCTAGCGAATGTGTTTCCAAATATGATATTCCTTTGCCTGTAGGGACTGGAAAAGTTGCAGAATTTTTTTCCTTTCAGTGAGATGTCCACCAGCCATTTTGTATTGTAAAACTACCGTTCAAAATTCAGGAAGTGATTCGTAAGGCTGTCTCTTGGGTTAGCTTTCAGTGTTTCTAGCTGCTTCCTAATTCTGAGCTGTGTAAGAAGACTGTCTTGCTCGAAACCGGCAAATAAACTCTGCCACATATCGTATGCTGTCTCCTTTCCTTGAAGGCATTCCAAATATGTATCCGTGACTTTTGACACAATCCTTCGTTTACAAGCCCTATCATTTATCATTTCTTGATTTTTAGATTGTCTTCCGTGACCAACTGCAACTGTAGTGGTTCTTTCACGCAATTCAAAAGATCTAATTCATCTAGAAGGATTTCCATTTGAAACTTCCAGCAAGGGAAATTGGAGCCATCGAAGAGTGGAATTTTGAAACGCTCTTCCTCTGATGCCATTTTTTCGGAAACTTGACTAGCTAAATTTACTTTCCCAATTCTTAATAATTCTGAGCAGAGCAGCAGCCTAATTCCAGCGTTCTGGGCCCATAACCTGAAGTTTATTTAAAGAACACTCCCTCTTACATTCTGTATTACACATTGATCTCTGTTACAACTTGCATTGACAGCTAGCGAAAAACAGTGCCACTGTGAAAACAAAAGAATAGAGAAATGACAAAATTGCTTTCTCACAACAATTTCTCTTACAATCTATTTTCTGCATACATAACAAACAATATTAACAAGTTATTGTTCGCACCTTTTATTGCCAACAGCCATTCTTATTTTTATTACAAACTACTTATTATTTTTCAATACGTTTATCCCCTGGTTTCTTGGAATATTAAAAAATTTTCATTCTTTCATATGTCAGCCACTGCTGTGCCAGTGTCAGTCAATTTCAATTGCTGGACTTTTTTCTATTGATCATTTTTCACCACCTGGTCCTAAGATAAGTGGAATGTTTCTTCTTGGAAAATGAAATTGTCATGTACCCTTGACAAAAGTATAAGATATTGTATTTAGTGTCACATACCATTGGCCTAGTGACAATTTTGTTATTTCACAAACACTCCCAATTTGTCCAGTGTATAATAGTCAGAACAGAATAATAGTCAGAACTCTGTATGTCCATTTTGATTTAATGAGTTCAGTAAGTAAGTATTGGATTGTATAAACAATAAAATAAATTATTGCTGAATTTTTTTCCTAGAAACAGGACTCTTCAACTCTTTTGTATGTAACTTTTGCCATTGTAAATTTTCAAAGCAGTTAATTAAAGTTTACATTCCCTCTTCAAAGTACGATGCCACCACTGCCAGATATCATCACTGCTGCACAACATTTCTGACATTTTCTTATAGGCCATTTCTTGGCCATTTGTATTGTTCAGATTCAGGTTGTAGTAATTCAGTTCTGTGTTAGTAGGTGCTTGCTGTAAAGTGAAATAGCTTCACTTGTGACTTTTGAGTTCCACCAGTGGCACAGGTATTCTATTGAAACAACACAGTTCAATGACTGAGCACCCCTTATGTGTTTAATTCCAAAATAATTTTGTAGAAATATAGAACAGTAATGTAGAGTGCCAAGCAAAAAATTCCATGTGAATTTCTCTCAGGTATTTCTCCACCAGGTAAGGTACTTTGTTTCGGACATTTTGGTGGCTAACTCTGCCACATGATTCTTATCAGAACTCTGAGGAAGAATTATGTTGTTCACCAAAATCACCACTACTGCCAACTTTCCAAGTGCTCATTGTGATTTCTTCCTTTTTTGTTTAAATATTCTCTCACATTGTTCAGTGACTCCGACTGATGGATCCAAAGTAAATGTGTCTTCCTTCCTCCTACCTCAGGACTTCTGCGTCAAGGTGACGGAGACTGTTGTGAAGATGGATGAGGAGGAGTTCTGGGGAGACGACTCCTGCTCTGACGGACGATCTACGGCTTCAGACCTCGAAATATCAAGAAGTGACTTCTGGATGTGCTTACGGTGCAAGTGTATCAACAAGCCTCTCCCACGCTACTGCAGCAAGTGCTTTCAAGTGAGTGAGACTGGTGGCTCATCATTAAATATGAACTTGTTTCTAATGTTGAAAGTTAAGCAGTGCTTAGGAATGGGGTCAAGGGTTCATGTATCCTGCCTCAATGGCCCTGGATTTTGGTACTATTGGATTGTTGATTTTTCATAAGAAATCTATCGAGGGTAGACCGACTTTTTTTTTCTTTTTTGAAGTATCTCAAGAGAGCAAGGTAAATGTTATAAAAGAGGTCTTTTCACTGATGGTGGGTGCATTTATTTTTTTCATTTATTTTGGAGTAAGAGAAACACTTGGTAATTCCACAAAATTTGTGTGGAATTACCAAG
>WURS02031319.1:0-11591 GCA_011762765.2 Rhinocypha anisoptera | reverse complement strand
TCTCTCACCAGTCAGAGAAAGGAGGACCGCCGTCCGTCTTTGAAACGCCTGAAAAAGTGTTCTCCCGGAGGTCTTGCCAGTCTTGATAACCTCACAGAATCCCACAAAGGGAAGGTTTTTGTCAGTGCTAATTCTTTGGAAACACAAACATCGCCGTATTAAATTTAAGGTTAACAGTTGCATGTTGGACGTAGTGGAAGGGATCCATAATGAATTACAGAAAATGCACTTTTCCACAAAAATATTTTAATGCGTACCATTAAATGTAAGCATTAAATATTCTTGTGGGAAAGTGAATTAGCTTTAATTCGTGATATTAAATTTAGGTCACCTTCCATTTTTTTGGGATGCACAGAGTGAGTTTCCCTTACGGTGGATGTTTAACTACTGAAACATACTGGAGCCAAAAGCCTCAAAAAATCAATTTGCACAATTTGCACAAATGATAAGAATACGTGGAAAATAATTGGAGAGGAGTTGGATTGAGACTAAATGTGCAACCTGTACTAAGACAGGAAACACTCTAACGATGATGTTTAACTGATTACATAGATAAACCCGCGGAAGGCCAGGTGATAAAACGTTATTAGAATTTCGTTTATTGATCTTTGTATAAAATTTATACGGGTTTAGAGAACATGGTTTAAAACTGCTTAAGATAACTCTTGAAAGCTTATTATTAAAGGCCCTAATGTAACACTCTTTCGGTGGATGACCTTGAGACGGCTTGTAGGATATTACATGTATTTACACGTATGTTTTCCACACATTCCCACATGCATATATAAAATATAATTCACATTAAAAGAAACTGTTTATATGCACAAATTACAATGACATAAAAATACATGCCTTGCCAGAAAAAAGTCAATTAACAGATTTTTTAAACATGGGAGATAAATAAATAAAATATATATATTTGATACCCTAAGATTTTCATCTTTTTACATCCTTTCATATACCTAAATATTTAATTTATTTTGATCTCTAATCGCGCAAGCAAAAAATAACAACCTCCATCTGTTTGACAGTCAATCTCCCCTATTTAGCACTTGGTCTGTTCTCCCGTAGTATGTTGGGATTGTAATATATTTACAACTTCTTCGCTGAAGTCATACGAGGGGGGACCCAGATATAACCGGAATCATAATGCTACGCTTCGTGTAATTGTGGTACCAGGTTGCGTCGTCAGAGGGCTGTTGTGGGGCATCTCCAGAGTCATCCTGCCAGGTGGCGTCACCCGACAGTGACTAGTTTGGTTTTTCTCTGGCAATTTGTTAGTGTGCGTACAGTGCAGACGTGACACGATAAAATGGCTACTTCTTACGAACAACGTGCGGCTGTGAATTTGTGTTTTTTACTCGGCAAGAACGCAGCGGAAACTGTTGTGATGATGCAAACAGCCTACAAAGAACATGCTCTTAGCAAAACTCAAGTGTACGAATGGTTTTCTCGGTTTAGAAAAGGAGAAATGGCCATTGAAGATCAGCCCCATTTCCGGTCGCCCTTCGACTGCTCGAAGCGAGGACAACATCGGCAAAATCCGTGATCTGATCAACAAAGATCGAAGCAGGGCAATCTACCAACTCGAAGATTTATCCGGGTTGTCCTGGAGCTCAATTCAGGGCATTTTGACCGTTGATTTGATCTCGAAGAGTGGCAGCAAAGTTCGTGCCGAGACTTCTTACCGGTGATCATAGGGATCGTCGCGTTCAAGGCTGTCATGAAATGAAGGACGCATTCAAAGTCGAACCAAATTTTGACCCACGCGCTCTATTCTCCAGATTTAGCACCCTCGGACTTCTTCCCGTTCCCGAGGATGAAAATAGACACGAAAGGGAAGCGTATTGCCGATGTCGAGAAGACGTAAAACGCAATGTCACGAAGGTGCTAGCAGGTATCAAAAAGGACGAATTTAAAAGGTGCTTCCAACACTGGAATGAACGTTTGAACAAGTGCATTAATGTAATGGAGAGTACTTTGAAGGAGATTAAGGTTGTATTTTAAAAACAAGTAAGTGCTTTCTACAAAGAAATTCCGGTTATTTTTGGGTCGCCCCTCGTATTTCTGAAAACTGCATGATAAATTTAACCTGTACTTCAGTCTACGCTCAGGAAGTACGAGATTTCACAACATAATTTCTCCAATAAGCTTGTTACACTGTTACGTTGGTCATAACAACCTTACACTAATCTAGCTGCTCTACGCTGAACTCGATGTAACTCCAACACCAATCCTTTTTCCTGAGGGTCCCATACCCTCGAGGCATATTCGAGATGAGGCCTATCTAATGGAAAGTAACAGCGCTCCTTTACCGTCTCATTACATTTCCCTAGTATCCTTCTCATGAATCCTAACTTTTTATTTGCTACTCCACAAGTTCCCCGAACATGCTTTCCCTACCAGAGATTTTTAGATAGTGTACTATGTAACACCTACAAATTTGTTTGAGTGTACGCTAGTTAAATTTATTTTCTTAACGCTACAAGTGTATTTTGGAATTCTCACCTTCATTAAAAAGTTTATCGTCAAGCTGTCTTTCGAATTTAGTTATAACTCCCATATCTCACGCCAGTTTTGAATCGCATTCAGGTCTTTCGATAATTAGTTCCTATCTGCTTACTGAAGATATCGCTGTATATTACCGCATTACCAGCAAAGACGGTAAGATTACTGTTGACCACATTGTTAATGTCGTTAATGTATAGGAGAAACAATAAGGGACCGATAACACTGTCATGAGGGACCCCTGTCATGAGAGACCCTTGTTCTTCCGGACGACACATCGTCTATGACGACCACCTGCGTTCGACCTGTTAAAAGATGCGATATTAATCCATCCTATTACGTCCTTGTCTATACCGTACCTTTCTATATTCATGAGTATTCTCCGCGGTTTCTCATCTAGGCATTCAATCATTAATTCGGTCAGGTGGTGGAGGGAAAGAGAGAGAGAGAGAGAGAAATAGATAGATGTTTTTATTACGCCCTGGGTTTATCTCCCATAGAGCAGTTTAAGTTTTCATTTGATACAGCTCATGCATATAATATCATTATTATATATCTAGGTATTACATAAACAATTTTAACATGAACAACGGTATTTTAGAAAGAGAAAAAAACAAATCAGTTGAAACGATTACATACAAACAAAAACAGGCTTCAATGATCAGCGGAGAGTTTATTTAGCAGCATATTATAAAATTTTATTTTGAAGAATCCGAGAGAACGGGATTTCCTCATGTTGATTGGAATTGAAATCCGTAGTTTTGCAGCTCAACGACAAAAAACTTTTGAAATGTGGTTGTACGGTGTGAAGGTATTTCAAGGTTGCTAGAATCTTTTCTAGTAGCCAATTTATGTGCTGTAGTACTATTTGAAAACTTGTCTTTTAGGTATGAAGGCTCATTAAGATCAATATGGGAAAGAGAAAGTTGTCGAGTAAATATTTATTAATAATAGTAGAGAGGGAGAGAGAGAGATAGATAATTTATTGTGCTCTGGGTATCACCCATGGAGAAACTAAAAGTAAGCATTTAATACAACTCATGAATAACGTTGTAGTAACACAGAATTCATAATGTCATTGAGTGTTTTATAAATATTGCGTACGCATAATTGTATTACATAGATTAATAATAACAAAAGTATTTAGGCAAAAAAGAGCTTTTGAAATCATTAAATATAAACAGGCTTGATGATAATAATAAAAAAATCTGGGAGGTATTCATTAAGTAGCCTATCATAAAATTTATTTTTAAAGATGGGACGGGATTTCTTCAAGTAGGTAGGAATTGAGTTCCATAGTTTATCGGCTGCCACGAGAAAATGACTTTTGGAAAGTAGTTGTAAGATGGGAAGAACTTTCCATCGGATCCGTTCTTGTAACCATTCCACGTGAAATGGTTCTATTAGAAAACATATATAGATATTAGATATGAAGGCTCGTTTAAAGCAAAAACGGAAAATAGAGAGAGAAAGAGAGAGGCAGAGGTGAGAGTCTGTGTAATCCGGAACGTGCGGAGAGACGAGAAGATAAGAGAGACACAACACTGCCATCGAGGCGGATTGGAGTGACAAGGAGAGTGGGAAGGAAATGTCGGCCTTCGCACATCGTCGTGCAAATTTAAATCATCTCTCGGAGGAAATGACGCTTTTTTTTGCGTGCCCGGTCTGTATTTGCTCGGAGCTCGTCGGTGAGGCGTGGGGTGCTGCACAAGGGGGGGGGGGATGGGGGAGGGGAGAGAGCAGTGTCGCTCTCGATGGAACAAGAGAAGGGAGAGAAGAAAGAAAAATTGGTATTAATGGAAAGAAAAATTTTGCAGATCCACATAAAATTTTATTCACTCGGTCAACATGTTTCGCTACGCTGCAGCATCATCAGGACCATCGATTTAATTTTTTCAAAGAAAATTGGTATAATTTCACAACAAGCAGATTCACGCGCATACGGCAAAACGCAGATCTAAGGGAGCGGAGTTTACACCCGCTTTTTCACGGGAAACTGCTCTGGAAACAATAAAAGCCCTGTAACACTAAACTTCATGACTGATTTATTCATGGAATACACGGGATATATTCCAAGCAGTACTGTCCATATAAAGTTTCTACCGTCTACGTTACGTGGTACAGCAAGAACCCGGCATTGCGAGGGTCTATAAAGAGAGAGTTTACACCCGCGTCACTACGGAAAACTGCGTGGGAAACAGTAAAAACCCGATGAAAATAAATTTTTAACTAATTCATTTTCGGAATACAATATAAATTGATGTTTTATCAGTTTAGATGTCGGTATAGGCACGTTGTAATATACGAAATCTCGTAATTCGCTACAAAGTCACCTACTGCTAACAAAGCAACTAGGTCTGTGTAATCATTTTGGGGAGCAAGGTGATATACCCATAACACATCCGTAACCGCGGTTGGATGAGGCGTGTTATAACGGGATTTAATTGTATAACATACATTTACTCGCATGGCAACCGCCAACTGACTAAAACAAAGAAGATGATTATTAGAATATTAGGAGAGGATAATAGCTCATTTAAAGGACGAATACAAAGTGTGCTGAGGAATTTGGGAATACACCGATCCCTAACAGGGATACCTCTACCTTAAGCAGGGATATGAACGATTTCCTCCGATTCGTATTTATATTTCTTGTTGGTGTGACTGGTAGCATCTTCGACCGCCGTCAGAGGGAAGAGTAGTAATATTTTTTTCTACTCTTCCTGCTGCTGAAGGTCCTTACGAAGTCACCGAAAATAAAAAAAAATGTTAGGATTTTTTAAAATTTTAGAATGTTAGGACGTTAGAATGTTAGGATGTTTGTTAGGAAATTTTGTGTTTTTAGATTTTTCAGCCATCTGTTCGACTAACATTTCAGGTTTGTGAGCTATCGTATCTTTTATATATTTAATGTGAACATCCTTTTCTATTCTCCGGTTTGGATACCTCGTCTCATTTCCACTTTTCTTCAATTTACTGAGTATTGATTATTGTCCTATCATTTGTTTATCCTTCAAAATAAATATCACAGTAAAGTACCACTCATGTATAAGAAGATAGATGCTGCCTAAGTAATCGATTATTACTTATCTCGGAGTCCTTGTGGGCTGATTAATCAGAGGCACACAATTGCGGATCCGTCATAGGAAACCATCAAGCACCAACTAGAGACTGAAAATACCTCATTCTGCGCCAAGCTCCCGTGACGATAATCATGACTCTGTTCCTTTCTGTGGCCTTCAACATCACTAGGACTGTTCTAAGGGCACTTTTTCCGTCTCCCCAGGTGGCATCAGAAAAAAACCTAAGGGCTTTCACGCACAGTTAAACCGAGTTTTCGATTAAAGCACCCACTTGATTGTGAAAGTTCACCCGCAAATGCTCATGTAAAAAAGTTTTCGTGAAAATATCTTTTATCTCTACCCTTTACCGCTAGGCCTAGAATGTCCTCTTACTCGCTCTAAAGAGAACCTACTTTTTAGTGGGTTTCCGTGGATCCAAAAAACAGTTAAGCGTAATTCATCTTATTTGAGCGGTGCTTCCATTTTATTTCTCCTTGCTCGCAACGGTTTCTTACGACTCGCATTTTCTTATTTATATCTTTGTTTTTGCTTCACGCTGACTTCATTTACCGAAGCGACACAGCATACGGTCTGCAATATTTATGCCCTGCCTTCGAAATTGGGTTTCCCGACTCGAGAGCGTGAGACGCGCATTCAAAGCGCGAGAATAACACGCTCTAAAATACTATGGATATATTTAACCTCGCGGTAAACACCCTTCGAAGCTTAAGGAAGTGTGATGGCAATGTCCTGCTAAGACCTTTCGGAACCGCGTTGACTGAAAACGAACGTGCTCTTCTTTCGGATGCATTTTCTTTTCACTTAGCTCCGAATAGTCAAATATATCATGGACTGGAATGACCTTAGGAAAATATTATCCAGGAAGGGATCATCTACTCTACATACCTAGCTATATTGAAAACGGTACCTACTCAGGAAATCTTTCTGCCCACCAACCGATCTGACAGAAGAGTTTATGGAAATTCCTGAAGTGCCTTGTTCTCTGCCATTGCAGGAGTATTTTATTGATCTTACTCGTATTTCTCTATGGACTGTTTGGTTATTGCTTGTTCCAACTCAAAGGAAACAACAATAAATATTTTAGGTTTCCCTGTGAATTCTCAAGTTGGAATTAGATGAATAGTTTCATTTATGTGACAAACATTGAATTACGTGAAGTATTGTGTAAAATAAAACGTATTGACTTGTATTCAGACGAAATACTATGTATTTTTTTAAATCTCAGACCAAAGAGTGTTCATTCATCGAAATACCCGAAAAATTATTCATTACATCTTTCAACGTTGGCCACAAACTTCAGAAGGCGACTTTACTTAACATATTTAATGCAGACCACCATTCCTGAAGAACATTCCGATCGAAAATATTCGGGACATTAAACATTGATAGTCATCTTGTTCGTTTCCGAAGAAATTGCTTTAATTAACACTCTGTACACCGTAAATAAGTCAACGAAATAGAACCGAACGAGGAGAGTATACATACAATTAGAGGGAAACGGGTTTTCGTTGGGTGCGCCGACGTGTAAGGTCATTTTTCACCACGTCAGATTAATATAATAACTCATTAAAGTAAGAATGATGGTTTTTTTAAAAAAATAACTTTTATATTTCCACAAAAGAATTTCTTTTGTGGAAATATAAAAGTTATTTTTTTTTAAAAACCATCATTCTATCATGGATTTCCACCAAGTGACGGCCTCCACAGTGAACTTTGTTCATTAAAGTAATATTAAATATATAAATAAATAATAAATTTTAAAAACTTTATCCAATTAGACACTGTATGAATAAAGGTATATAGCACGTTGGGTGAAATAATAAGGGACGGACATTCAAAAAGTTAAAAGAGATGGAAGCAATCACAGGAGTTCCGCTGAGAGCAGTGGGTTTTCCCATCGATGGGTAACCCTAGTAAAATTAATTATAAATAATAAACACTATAAATACGTAACATCTATGTATATTTTATTCAAAACCCCGGTCACTCTCTTAAGAGCGATAAAACGCGGCCTAGACTCTCAGTTTTATGTCCCAGGATAGGTCTCCCCTGATTCTTTCTCGAGTTGTACGATACATATCGCACTCCGCCATGATGTGGTTGATAGCTAGGGGAAAATTATTGGGATAGATGCATGGCCGTGGGAGGGAGGGAGGGAGACCCCGCTCCCATGAGACTGTGTGGGAGGGGATCCTACGAGGAAAGAACCATGGAGACAGCCGAGGATGGCATACGAGGCACAGAACAATGGAGATTTTTTTTTCAGGAAGTACGATGGTACTACATATGAAGAGGTTGGCAGTTGACAGGATAGTTTGGTGAGCCGCCGCAAATCAATCTTAAGATAAATGTACGTCGTATGATGATGAATATACATTTTTTTAACAACCAAGCAAAATGATGCGTTTCAGGTTATTTGACATATACATTGATTTAGGCGTAAAAAGAATGACGAAAGAGTATCGCGTGTAGTTACCACAAAGCGTTGATAACTTCTGCGATATTATTAGTGGAACATTTGACTCCGTCGAAGGAGCAAAGGGGAATCAATGCTCTATTTACTTTTAAAATCTCTTGATATTCCACAGCTGTCACTCATGGATAACCCATGAATTAAATTACAGTCATCATGATCGATGATACATCTTCTGCTTCTGCGCATTACCCTGCAAGCCGCCCCCGCAAAGGGCGTGTGGTGGGGGTTGAGCCACCACCAAACATTCACATGCACTCCCAAATGCAAATTTGTTGAGAGACATATTACACTTAGAATGAAGCCACTCGCATGCAAAACAAAATAGCAGAACATCATCCACGACATGTGGGGCATTAATGTCAGACTTCTCACTACAGACATGCATGAAAGCAATTACAAACACCGTCACAATATGAAAGGTCCAAACGGGAGCTCTTCCCCTTTTGAATTGATCATACTGAGCGAAATATACGGAGCATAACGTCTTAAACTAGGATTTTTTGAAAATGTTGTAGCTAATCATATCAAGAGAAAAAATTAGTTTTTCAATGTTGAGCAGATAAGTTAAAATGGTTAAAAGAATTGTTTTTCGATGGTATGACTTCAGTCAGCACTTAAAATTCTCATTGAATAAGCCAATATATAGTTCGTATTCCGTGGCCAATTCCTGTCTTCAGCCTAATTCATACGACTTTTAGATTCCATAAATTAATTTTTAACGATGGCACATTTTTGCATCTCATTCGTGTCTGAGGTGATCAACGTTCCCTAAATTGCACATTCGTCGCGACCTTCAATAAGACGCCACTAATTTCATTCCGGCCTTCTTCGAAAACGTCCAAATTTCATTTCGCCTCGAGCGATTCGCATCAAAATATTTATGCCACAGTCATGAATCATTGATAATGATTTCATATGACTTGCTCATAAGGAACGATAATTATACGATTATATAAGACAACAATGTCCCTAAGGACCGATCTTTCGTGACCTCGACGATAATGAATAGGGAGGAGATCAAGTTTAAAAGATGTCTCAGAGAACTCATATGTGTTACGATTATAGGGTTATTGACGGTGGATGACACATTTCTGTTCAAACTGCTTGGGATCAATGAAAGAAATGCCGCTAGCGTTGTCATTCGAGAATAATTCCTCTTCAATTTTCGTGGAGTTCAAAGACGTAAAACGTATATGAGAGTCATTTCTTCAACAAACATGATTAGTTTATTCAACAATCCGTTATTACAAAGGATTTTTAATGTTTTGAATTATGTAAATAAGCATTCAAAGATTAGATATTAGGTTAGAGTCACCTCAGTGCTTTTTAAACTTTTCTGAAATTTATTTGGAGGATGTTAAAGTCAGGAAAAGTATAGCTGTACTTAGGGCCTATCTATAACTTACATGTAAATTTAGATGCATAACAATCATTACGTATTACGTAGCTTAAAATAATATAGTGGTGAGTATACTCTCATAATTCTCCTTCGATGGGCCTACGGACTACCTCTGTATCTAAATTTAGTGTTAAAACGTGCCCCTCGTATTTTCATCCGGACGTATAATTGCATTAAAAGCGAACAGATTTTTAAACTTCCTCTCTCAACTTTTTGGACACTGGCTAACTCCTTCAGAAGCTTTGAAATTCATTTCAGACCTTGAAACTTTAAATCGATTTCTGACGCGGAATCGTATTTCCACGGTCGTCTGAGCTGAATAGCAATCACTGGTAATAGTGCGAAATCTCGTGTACCAGGAAAAGAAGGAGATGAATTACCTGACGGGGGTCATGTTGGCACGGAAACTTCTTTTACCGATCCTCAAGGAGTTAGTTTCTCCTCTGATATCTGTAGCAAATATACGGCCTTGGTCTCGACCACTCTCACGGTTTCCGGGTCTTACTGAATCATGTTTTCTCCCTTCTCATTCCGTTGGAACGGGGCGACCTCAATTCCATATAGGTGAGCACAGCGAGACGGCCGCAATTTTGGTTTCTCGAGGACAGTAATAATGATGCTGATGAACGTAATGAGATGTCACTCTCATAAGATACTCCTCAATAATACCACGCCAGTCATTGTCCATTGTAATAACCACTTTCGCTTAAGCGTCAGTTTTTTGGAAAGGTAACATTTGAAAAATAACACCTTTTAAATTTTGCCCTTCAAACATTAAATAAAAAATTAGGATGTTGTGGGATTAGTGTTGTTCCTACCAATGGCATTACGCCCTCATTGCTTGCTGAACCTTGTATTAAATAGTTTCATAAGTGTTTTTGGGCATTTATTAAAATAAGATAAACGTTTTTAAATAATGAATCCCTTTTTTACTGTAGAATATTATACTCAGGCGTGTATTGTTATTGATTTGTTCTAAATCACAGGACATGGATCCTCCAAATACAAATAATTGACTTCGTGATAGATGTGAAGTAGTTTCTTCGAAATCCGTCATCATTATTGCCCGTTCTTATGTTTTTCTCGCTATCAGATTCATTCCATCCCTCACAGCAAAGTGTGTTGTTCACTTATTTATCATTTAAAACGGAGACTTTTTGATATTGATTCATGCACGCCCTGCATTTAAACTTCGACGTTCTCGTTATAAGTGATCAATACATGGTTACTGTGCCCTGAGCTTTGGAAATACCTCTTGAGTAAACGAGAATGCGCAGGTTATTCCCGAAACTGTGGTTTCATAGTTTGCCCGAGAACTTCAGTCGGGGAAAATAATTGCGAAACTCGGAGGTATTTTTTTTCGTGTGTTTTTCGCAATTCTGATTCTAGATGGAGGGAGAAGAGTAAGAGGGAGGGAGAGAGAGGGAAAGCGAAAAGGAGGGAGAGAAAGAGGGAAATAGAGAGGGAGGAAGGGGAAGAGAGAGACAGTGAGAGCGAGATGGGGAAAGAGAAGAATGAATGAATATTTATTAAATGCCCTTAGGATAGGTCCCCTAAGGGGAAAAAATGTGAAGATTACAATTTTGTGCCCATAAAAAAATACAAACAAAAATACAGCAATATATAATACAGCTCTCACAACTTTATAAAGCTCCAATTTATACAATATTTTGTAAATTCATTTTTATTTTTACGCCTACAAACTAGTACAACGTTTTTAAACTAGGCCACTAAGTTTTGAAAAAGTTCATTTTTTTTATTAAAGTCACGGAATGCACTTTTTTAAACGTTGAGTAGTAGTAGTATTTTTGTTTATAGGGTGCTTCGACGGTTATGGTCATTTCGCACCTCTTCAAATCATTCCCTTGGCGGGACACGAACCGGCGACCTTAGGGTTAGCCGGCGATCGTGCTACCCACCAGGCTAACCCGGTCGGCTTTTAGTTTTGATTGGCGGAGAGTTCCAAAAGGATGAGGCACCGAGAGGTAGAGGAGGGATTTAGAGGAAGAGAGAGAGAGAGAGAGAGAGGGAGGGGAGAGAGATAAAGTTGAAGAGAGGGAGGAGGTGAAGGAGTGTCACCAATGAAATTACACATATTTGCCATCCTTTAACTACAAATCAAACC
>WURS02031308.1:0-11591 GCA_011762765.2 Rhinocypha anisoptera | reverse complement strand
AGTGGCGCAGTGGAAGCGTGCTGGGCCCATAACCCAGAGGTCCGTGGATCGAAACCACGCTCTGCTATTTTTTTTTTTCTTGTGGGTGTTCCTCAGTATTACCTTCGTTTCAATGGCAAACAACACCACACATCTCAACTTTTTTATATCCTTTGGGGGGACATATATAAGTAATGATAGATCTCATCTCTCAAAATCGCAGGGATATTTGGATATGCCTGCACACCAGTGAAATAATACTGCTACCTCTTAAAAAATACCTTGGCTCTCACAAGGAAAACGCGTCACACTAAAGTTGCATAGTAGTCATTAAAAGTGTTTAAATAAATTCTTTTCTCTGCCTGAAAGTTGAGTTAAATAATGACTAAGCTTCAGATATATATGAATTTATATACAGTTTAAACCGTTAGTAACTACATAAATATTAATATCTAAAGTTAGATTAGAAAATCACATCATTCCACATCATATTCTCTTTCATTTTGAAAACATTAATTTTCTTAAAACATCCGGCATCGCCGAAATGAGCCCACGTTGAGGGCATGTGAACGGAAGTAGATTTCGGTGAGGCGTCGTATTGTATTTGGTTAGTAATTTCAATTTTACTGCTTATCTTAGTCCTTGATTTTCTTTTGGTTCACTTTTCCCAATTAAGTTTTTAATTTTTCAATAGATATTCAACTTTAATTTGAAATAACCGAGTATTTCATTGAAACTGCGTTGCCAAATCGTCGACCGACTACAACGCCATATTCATGTCACTAACCCATTTCGTTTCCTATGATTGCAGAAAATCGCTATTTTCCCAGAAACTAACGCGCAAATTGGCTCATTAATATTGCTACCATCTTATATCTCTTCAGAATTAGCATCTTATATCAGTTTATTTATGACAAGAATTTTGCCATGTGTAAACGTAGCTCTTTCCTAGTTGACGCTCATTCTCCCCATTAAGACCATATAACTTGAAGTGCGATTTATGGATAAAGTAGTCCACAATGAAGATTTTCCGTTTACATATGTAGAAAGAGGACTCATTTTTCTGTGAGTGACAAAAATATGAACAAAGTGACATGACTTTCATGTTGCGATTCAACCTCCTCAACGCATTCGTCCGGTTGAAGGCCCGGGAGGAAATCCTTTACAAAATACTCCTGGGAAAGCACGAGATCTCTTATAATCACTTATATATGTTACCCCAAAGGATATCAAAAAGCTAAGAAATGTGGTGTTGTTTGACATTGAAACGAAGTGGAAACACTGTGGAAAACCGCAAACCACACTAACACTGTGGAAAACCGCAAGAAAAAAATTATAGCAGAGCGTGGTTTCGATCCACGGACCTCTGGGTTATGGGCCCAGCACGCTTCCACTGCGCCACTCTGCTTCATTAAGAACTTACGGTATTTTTCCTTTGCAATGTGAATACGAGGCATTTTTCCTTCGGATTACTGAATGAATCAGTTAACCTGAGGACGATGGCCGAGCCGGCTGTTGAAACGTTGTTACCTCTCCCGGCTTGAGACTCGAGAGGAATTCATTTATATATCTAAGTAATGTTTGGGATAGGATATAATAATTAATGGCATCAGTGCATCACGGCTGGCAGTGCTTGTGCCAGTAGCAATCAGTGCTAAACTTCTCCTCCTTGTCGACGAAGCAGTGATTCACAGAGACATTTTCATTCGCGAAGATAAGGTATATCACTATCAAAGCCTCGCAACGGAGACCTGGTGGTCTCCTTTGCGAGACATGGAGGTTAGGATTAGATATGAAAAAAAAATTCGTGGTGACGAATTTTTGGAAATAGAGTGATTAACTGGGAAAAATTCACCGGCGTAAGGAAAACCGATATAACAAACAGAATCCGTCAAATATTTCGGTGGGAAAAGTGGTTCTCCGGGGAAAATTAAGAGCATAAAGGAAACATATAACAAACAAAATCCGTTAAATATTTCGGTATAAAAAAGAGTGATTCACCGGGAAAAATTAAGGGCACAGAGGAAACCGATATAGCAAACAGAATCTGTTAAATATTTCGGTGGTACGCAAACTAATGACCAGTCCTGGGGAAAACATTGTCGGGAAATATGTGGATTGGCAAATAAAAAATTACGATTCATAAGAAGAATACTCGAGAAGTTCAATGTGAAGACAAAAGAACGCCGTTATATCTGGACCTCATTTTGAATATACGTACTGCGAGAGCGTGAAGTAGGTTTAGCCTTGGAAAGGAGTGCAAAGCTGTGTTAGTGAAAGGTTGCTATGGTCAACCTAACAGCTCAACGAGGTTATTGGAGGTATTTGGTTGGGAGCCATTCGTTGTCTGTACGTTGATATACTTGATAAAGTTACTGTGTAAATTTGAGGTGGGTCACTTAGTAAAAATTGTAAAGATAGGTTACAAAACACGTCGAAATCCGGTGGATTAGACCACAAATATAAAATCAGGAAGATAATATAAAAAGAATATTTTTGAACTGCCAATTTTTCACATATGATTACAGAAAAAAATTTTACGGCACTAGCAGTTTCAAAAGATTCAATTTTGCTGGAAAATACAGTGCTCATAATTTTAAGCCAAATGAATTTATTTTTTCCTGGGTGAATGTACCAGATCAATCAAAAATTGCCATCATCTTTGTATCATAAATGAAAAATTAAAAGTTTTTGAGAAGAAAAAAGGAATTTAAGTGGAGATTACCAAACTTCTAATGTTCTATTTCTGATTCTACAAGTTATCCAACTATAAAGAACATACGAGTATCCCTCCCGTATGCCTCTGCACGAGAGAGGTCCGTGAATCAAAACTACGCTCATAGTGGTAGTGAAATACAGTAAAGACTTTTTAACGGCGGAAAAGAATAACTAAATCTTCGCTAAGACATTAAATTTTATCCTTTATTAATCATGATAGACCCTCTGAAGTAATAAATTTAATCGTCGCTAAATACGATCACAGATACAGACAGATATTCGAAATAACTGCTATTACCAGTAAAATTATTCTCTTCATTTACTTACGGTGACTCATTTTCAATCGAGTTCAAAATTACGAGGGCGAAACGCATTCTACTTGTTGTCCATTGAATAAAGAATAGCCCTCAAGAATTTAGGGCGATATGCGATGGAATCATTTGCTAACCTATGAGAAATTCATGAATACACACCTACTCGAAGCGGAATGGCGCAGTTAAGGCATGCTGGAGCCATAACCCAGAGGTCCAAGGTTCGAAACACCACTCTAATTTCCATCATTACCTCTCTGCAGGGAGTACTGAGCGATTATGAATTCAGAGAATGTACGACAATGGGAAACTACTTTGAATCGTTTGACAGATTACAGATTAAAAATTTCGAATCGAGTGTAACAAGTGTCTTAAATTCTTAATTTACATTAAGTCTTAAATTCCACAACGGTCAACCTTGTTATAAATAGCTTGTTCACCCGAAAGACTAACGAACGAACAACATCTTTCGTCGAATTTGATTCATTTACTAGAGGCATTCGTTGTTTCCTTGAATAAGTATAATTAACTGGTGGTGTAAGAACTACAATTCATACGGTAGGACATGTATATGTATAGGGTATGTATGTAGGCGCATGAAGCATAAACATCTCGAGGAAATTATAAAAGGCATACAAAATTTTAGTCAGGAGGTCATAGTTCTTTGTTTGCATGCATTAAATAAATCCAAACCACAGGCTTTTTGGTCGGACGTAGGACCGAACTAGGAAGACTTAACCAAAGGAATAAGTCGATGCCGGTATCAGACCGATTTCTACGAAAATTTATGACCACTGGAGTGAAAATATCAATGTAGCCTTTTAGCGGTACCTATTTATTTTTCTTGCGATCCGTTCCGTCGCAATGGAGTCGAGGATATCGCCGTAGCAGGCACGAAACCCGTCGCAAGTAAAAAAAAAAATTCCGCGGAAAAGTTATGACATTAGTCCCAATGGAAAAAGCGACACTTATTTTCTTCCAAGGTCGATGCGAGGGTAAACTCTATAAATAAGATTCACATTTTCGGGCGTAATTATGTAGAATTGTTTTCCACGATGAGATAAAGGATTAACAACTTTGTGAATTCCACTTAAAATCTATTATACGACCATGGTTTCGGGAAATTTGTATCATCATCAGGTCTAAAAAAACAAAACGCTAAAAGGAAAAGTAACCTCAAATTTAATAGGGCATTGTTTGCCGTCTCAGCGAGTTTACGAGACCGATTGAGAAAGCACGATGGAAAAAGAGGGGAGACTTTGATAAGAATCTTGGAACACTGCACGGAACAATTAGAGGTGGACTCAGAAACTACGGTAATACGATATACAGCGTAGGAAGAGAAAGCAGCAATTGGAAAATACGGAGACACACAATAAACCCGTCGCTGAGCAGATAATTTCAGAACACGCCGAGAGAGACTATGGCAAGAATAAACTGCAATTAAAAAAATGTTTTTATACCATTTGCACAGGAAGTTTAGGGACGAGAAAAAGTAATTTCAAATTGGACATCTGCGTCCGCGCGAAAGTAATTGCGCACCTGAAAAAGATCAGTAAGAAGAAAAGCTTTTTCGTTAAAATAGTTCTCTCGAGCAGGTGAACAACAATATGGATTAAATGGTGGCCTTCCTTGCCTTGCCTTGTTCAAGGAGAAGATTAGAGACTTTAAAACTGTCGATTCGAGAATCCCTCGATTTTATTTTCCGTTGCCGCAAGTAAACATCTTCTTACTGTCCGAGCATTTATTCAAGTCGACCAACGACGAAGTCATCCGACTGTCCTTCGAAGCTCCACAAGTCACATGAATAGCGAACATACATTTTGACCGTGACTTTGCTGCATGAGCTTTTCCAGTGCATCGGGAGTGAGTCAGGTTTAACCGCCCCAAGGTTATTTCTATCCCGTCACAAACGACAGAAAGGGAGAGTTGCCAACTTATGGCATGGAAAACCATGTATAGTACGTGTATTGCATCAACTACTGGCGATCGTCCTTGACGATCTAGTTCGTCAGTTAACGATGGATATCCGAATGGTTAAGAGTATAAACATTTCCCAAAGACAATATTCACTCAGTAAACTCCCATGCTTATCAAATTCCTACGTATTCGTAAAGCTAGTATCTGATGTTTAATGTTTTCCACTGTAAATCCACGGGAAATAAATGGATGACTTCTAACCTTAGCTAAGGCTAGAAGTTACCTGCCCTCATTTTCCACTTTGGATTTGAAGCGGCAGAGGAAAATCCCTGCCTGGTTGTGGTTGGCTTTGCACCGTATTCTTTTACTTAAAAACGAATGCAGCAGTCAAGGTAAACTGGAAGATAAACCTTAGCCCGTTGTTCTATTCGGAACTGTCGCTTCCGTCGCTTGATTCGAGACCCTAATTATATATTTATACTTGTTCATAGGCGTCGTGAAGGGGAGCCCCTAACCTCTAGAAAGCCAAATGTTGAAAAAATATTGAAAATAAAAATAAAAATTGATTAAATATAAATTATTTCCATATCGATATAAACGTTTCTAGTCCATTATATCTGCTTTTTTCCCTGTGTAAGCTCTATAAAATTTTAAGCTGCCTCTCCACTTGCTTGGAAGCTGTCTATCCCCCCTATACTTCTTTCTCAAATATCGCCTCAAACGAAAGAAAAACCTTCGACCCATGGTGAGGAAAGTTTCATTGGATGCACTCCGATAAAAAAATGAATATATGATTCACGTAAAGGCAACTGAAATGCTGAGCTATTGAGTTTGAGCGGATTAAAATTTTCTCCATGAAAAAGTTTTCACTCTTCAAATAATTCATGAAAAGAGAGTAGTTTTATGTAGGTTTGGTGTCGTCGAACTACACTGTCATCAGAATTACGTATTGGGAATGAAATGGGAGGAGAAGAAGTTGTAGAGAGAAATTCGAAGTATTCAGGGAACATGGTAAGATGGGGTTCTCAGATGGCAGTCACGGTCTGTTTAGTATCGAATGAGAAGAGGGATTTATCGTAGGACGGGATAGGTATGTTATTTCTTGAATTCACCAAAACATTAGCCAGTAGAGTACCACTCGTCATCACTGCACGTCAGTTTGAATGAACATGCCAGATGCTCTATTATTTCAGGCACTGATTCTCCAGCCATAGTAATCAAATTGAAAACGTTAGGGCGAGAAAGGCAAGATAAAATTTCAAATTTGCGTGGAAGTAGGCTTGGCAGGTAACAGTTAAGCCAGTAACCAAGCAAAAAATCAATAAAAATGATTTAAAATCGACCAGAAAAATATTTAGAGGCCACCTATTCACCTTGAAATCGAATTGAAACTTTTATCCTATACACAAAAATAGCCAAGGTTGACGCATAACATGGCGATTGTGATTGGTCGATTAGCCTAGCGGGTAGCGCGCTCGCCGGCTGGTACAAAGGTCGAGGGTTCGAATCCCGCCCGGGGTATGGATGTTTGTTTGTTTTATAACTAATTTTCCTGAATGGTTAGCCTCAGCAATGGTATGTTTCCGTAAAAATATGCGCCAAAACCAATTAACAAAGCGACCCAAGAATGTTTGGAAAATGCTTAGGAAGAAAAAAAGGTGATTTCTCGAGGATAATTCGGAAAGTTTACTCACAAAAGGAACTTATTGCATTTATTTTTACAAAGTTAGAATGAAATGAGAATAGAGTCAC
The DNA here is from genome assembly GCA_011762765.2 of Rhinocypha anisoptera. Lineage (NCBI taxonomy): Eukaryota > Metazoa > Arthropoda > Insecta > Odonata > Chlorocyphidae > Rhinocypha > Rhinocypha anisoptera. The sequence continues at coordinate 4,911 of WURS02031308.1, read as the reverse complement.
AACCTGGATTTCAGAAAATCAGAATTGGTATACCTTTGTGTGTTTAGGTGCCATGTCTCACCGTGGAAACTGACAAATTATAGATGACAGATGCAGGGCTGCTTAGTTTTCACTTTTAACTTTACCACAGAAAAATAATAACAATAAGCCGCAGTGAAAAAAGTAAACAGACGAATAAATTTTGTAATCGAACTTCGCGAATTCTAAAAAGAATTACTACCACTATCTTTGAAAGTGTTGCCAAGTTTTCCCTTTTTTGGTCGTTCGTTAATCTAATCTACATCAAAAAATATATTGTTTTTGGCTCTATTTTGTTGATCTCCATATTTAAAGGTTGGAAAGAACGTGAGAAAAAAAAAGACCTGATGATGTTACTTATGTAATGAAACAGGGCGGCCAATAAATATTTACTCATACGGAAAAAGCGGCGTATTTTTTCGGGCTTTAAATTTCTAATCTACCTCATTAATAGTGGCTACAAAACTTAAATAGATGGCCCCCGAGTTGCGTACTTAATGCGTTCCAGTACCAGCTACGTAAGTCGGAATCGGCACACCCAAGTAAAAATTACTCGTTCGGAGTATGCCGAGGCGTGGATTCGATGATCTCTCCATGTTGCTTGAGTTTGCACCGCGTTCTTTGGCTTCTGGTGACAATAGTTTCGAAACTTTTGAGAACTGAAAGACGCTAAATGGAGTGCCGCTGTAACTGTTGTCATCAGAAGCCAACGAACGCAGTATTAGCCCGAGCAATGCGGAGTAGAGATGGGCGATTCCGATTCGATTCACTCGGAAATCGATTATTTTAATCCAATTACCGATTATTTTGAATCGATTATTGTGATCTGATTCGATTCGATACAATTACGATTCCGATTCAGTTACGATTTCGATTCTGTTACGACTACGATTCGAATACGATTTCGATTTGAATACGATTCATCTTTAAATTTTGACCGCCAGGTAGCAGTGGCGATACGATTCGCTAATTCGAAACCTTATTAATATTGAAGAAGCTGTTTCGTGAAGAAGCTGCCACTAATGCAAGACTCAATTAAGATTACGATTCGAATACGGTTATGATTTGATTTATATGTTATGAATGTGATTTTGATTTGGTTTTAAGGTGATTTTCATCCGATTCACATAATGCAATTCGAATCTATTTATAGGATCCGAAATTTTGGCCGAATTGATTAACACAATACGATTCGAATCGACTTCGTAGAAACGATTCACTCCTTGAACTCGCCCATCTCTAATGCGGAGAGGTGGTAAAAAAAATTACTTCATTAATAACAGTAGAGTCAGAGAAACCCGGCGAGCAGTTAACGACAAAATCATGGAGTGGGCACAACGTGAAATTCAAGACTAAATGTTAAATAACAATAAAAAACTCCTGAAACTGCGCTTTTAATTACTATCTCACTCAAGTTGTCAACCTTTAAGGTTGGTTTGTCCCAGCCGATCACATCTCTCTTCATTCCTCCCTATATTCCTTGCTCTTTCCCTCAGTTCTATGTATGTGTGTTGCATCCACGGCATCTTCTATTATTTGTTCCTTGTACTGTCGTCATGGTCGTCCTTTACCTTTCCTACCTTCTGTTAAACCTTCTATTATTATATGGAGTAGTCCTTCGTGTCTTTATACGTGTCCAATCCAAATTGTACTCCTCCTCACCAGATATTTCCATATTTCTCTCTCTTTTCTCCCACTCTTCGTTCTGAGTATCTCCTCATTCGTCAGTTTATCGACCCATCTTACCTTCAGAATCTGTCTGTAACACCACATTTCGAAAGCATCGATCTTTTTCCTGTCAGCAGCTAGGACATCCCATGCCTCACGTCCCTTACAGAGCTACACTCCACACGTACGTTTTTAAGATTTTTTTCTAGGATGGGAGGACCACAAGGGGCATGAGAAGTCGAATCCTTCAGCCTAAGAAGGCGGTCTATATACTAGGAAAAGTTTGCTCACTTCAGCGAGCACGAGTCTGGGGATGAGAAAAAAATGTGTTTGTGTGTGTTCCCTGAGAGGAGTACGATGTATTTACATACAGATAAACTGAATAGACATTGACATAACTCGCAGAGTAACTGAAGTGACGTAATGAGGATATGAAATATTACTCTAAACTTAAAATATAAATCCAAACGGGATACCGTACTTGCAAGCAGGTCGTGCGTGAACTACGAATGCTTTACAGGCCACGTCTGTTCGTGTCGATAAGATTTTACCTTAAAGATCGACTACTTTACCGCAATTTATTGAAAATTAACTTAAAAACCCGACATGTACTATGTAGTTTGCATTGGAAATTTCATTTTACTGATACAAAAGCGCCACAGTAATGTGTGTTTGTTGATGTTTAAACAATGTGTTTCTCGTAAAAACATTTTAAAAAATTTAAGTTACGAAACACATTACGGGTGTTGTAAAAGAAATCGCCAACTAATATCCCTCATCCAATGAATGTCCACGGTTAGACAAGTGCTAACGCACACTGCTTTAAACACGCGTCCAATGCGAAATCAAACTCCTCATAAATAGTGTTTGAATTGAGCATAGCTATCTTATACGTAAATAGATCTGGTTGTTAGGCAATAGCTGCCTCCGCCGACCTCGACAAACAAACGATCTTCACATAGAGGCAATTCCGTTCTTTGGAGATGGTTCCCCTCTGAGATCTAGAGAAGCATGCCTAGAAAAAGTCGTATCTCGTGTTATCTGCAGTAGACCTCAGAAAGTTTTCCGATTTCTCATAATGTCGCACTGTGCTTTGAAAATACCCTAAGAAATGTACTTTTCCAAGTTGTACGGTAAGCTGCAGACGACAGATACCGTGGATATCAAAGTCGGTGGGGACACCAAAGCGTGCTCCACTAGTCCCGAAACAATTTTTTATTAATTTTATACTTGCTATCGCAAACGATTCCACATAATTCCGTAATACATTTTCTTGAGCCGAATCCTAGCGAGGGTTATGGTTCCCGACAACGGCAGAGTACCGCTCCATCCCAATCTTCGACTTTCAAGGTGAATTTTGTTTATATCTAAGATGCCGGCCGATTGATTTCGGCGGATAAACCTGCGAAAGACATACGCCGGTATACACTGAGTCTACCTTCACTTGAATCGCAGAGCAACCACATTCTACTTACCTCTCAAAAGAGGGAGTTTTTTTCCCCAGAAGCTTTACTTTAAGGTGGTTTCATAGCATCTCTACATGATTTACTTTTTATTTGTTATATCCGTACCTGCGTGGCAGCAGGAGTATAGTTTAATGGGAACGATAGAAGTGGATACATAATAATAAAAAAAAGAATAGTCCAGGACGGAGTCAGAATTTCAAGGCAAATGGCCTATGTCCAAGCCGTAACAATGTTACAGACCAAACCAAATTATTACTGTTAGTAAAATAGTTGTCAAGTAAGCAAGTCTTTGAGTATTATTCACCTCGTCGATAATATGAACAAATATTAATGGACACGAGTCTTAAAGCCAGAATTTCTTCAGGATGTCTAGCTAGGTAGGAGGTCGTGGTAGCCCTCTTGGTTACTGAAAAGGGTTCCGGGTTCAAGGACGCCTCTGGACACCTCCAGCTAAAATCCAAGCTGAGAGATTTTCTGGGTACTACATCTTGGTGGGAAACCACAGGGAGAGGAACTGGTCTGTCTACCTTGATGTCCAGGGACAATTAGAGGCCAAAATAAATATCACAAAAGGACGGAGATAATAGTAAGGGTAACTGCTATTAGGTATTTGTTATGTACCCAAACTGTTAAAAGTTAGGGTATATGTAAAATGTATGCATGTGGGAATGCATGCCTGGTGATGCCTCACACACCCCATGTCACACGCTCTTGCGGCTGCTTGCAGGGCATTACGTAGACGCATGAATCTTCACGCGTTGTTGGGCTCAGTACTAGGAGGTGGTCTAAATGGAAATCTTCTACTTTTGTTTTCGGTTCGATGATGAGATAGTAACTACACTCCATGTGTGAATAGAACGCTATAGTACGGTTTAAAAATATACTTCTGTCTTTTGTTACTCTTGTTTATTCTTCCTTTTTTTAAATTACATAAATACAAAAGACACATTTGTGGAGCGAAGCGAGTTCCTCTTCACTCAAATGCTTTTCTTTAACTCACAATGGTTCAACCCTGTCCTCAAATGTTATAACTTTAAGCTAACTCATTTCCCCACGTCATAAGATGATGACATTTTGCACAGTGACGTAAGTAGGGTGATAATACGATATTATATTTTTATATTCATTTTTTTATTGTTTTTAATGTATGTATATTATATTAAACATGTTTGTCGCATGTTTAAAAAAAATAAAGAAAATTCGATTCCCTGTGTCGTGTGCTCTCAACGTTTCATCAGGTTTTTCCTCGGGTGAATTCTTAACCCCAGGAAAGCGGTAAACGGTGAACGAAGCCTTTCCACGTACCATCTCACACAGCAGGTGAACGATAGGCGACCATCATTCCAGTCCCTCAAGACAGACGGCCACACACACACAAAAAACGAGAAAAGGGGGCGGGAGGAAGAGACCTTTAAAAAAAGACGGAGGGGGAAAGGGGGAGGGGGGACGCGGAATAACGAAAGGAATGAGTCGAAATTTGTGGGATCGAACGTGAGGGATTCCACCCTTGATCGGGGAAGACGACTGTGTTACTCCACCCCCTCGTCTCGCCCGCCCTTCCTCAAAATTACAGCTCAGCGCGGACTAATGGCGGAGGGGAAGATGAAAAAAAAGGAGAAGAACGAAAAAAAAAAGGATTCGGGTGGGAGAGGGGGTTCCGTCTCGGGAGGGGGGCATCTTCCGCGGCCTCCTCGCGCAGTGAAAGTTTTTCCAGGAAAACACCGAGAGGTCTCCCGTTGCGAGGGAAAAGGTTCATCGA
>WURS02031297.1:0-11592 GCA_011762765.2 Rhinocypha anisoptera | reverse complement strand
GGGGGGGGAGGGGGGGGGGGGGCGGGTCTTTGGCTTTTTGTGCGGGGGGGGGGGTTTGTGGGGGGGGGGGGCCGGGGGGGGTGGTGGGGGGGGGGGGGGGGGGGACGTTCCCGCCCGCTGCACTTTGGCGGGTTCTCTTGGTGCTGGCTGTTTCATATGTCTGGCGCAGCCACTTCCTTCCCCCAACCCCTAGCTCTCCACTCGCCGGAGTCGAAGCGAGTTCCGCGCTCCAGTAACGGCCCCATAGAGCCATGACGCCTTGGACGGAGGTGGTGGGAGGGGGGACTCTAAAAAACAGCGGACCTCAATGATCTCATTCCCCCAACATAATCATAACAAAAGATGACGACCTACATCGGAGACTCTCGAAAAGTTTATGCACGAGGGCCCACCCGCAATTCTCCTTCCACTCCCCTCTTCGTACCAACCCCAGACACTCCACCAACTGCCACGCCCACCCCACTTCTCATTTCCCATCCCCCATCTCCTGCTAGACCGGACAAGTCTCCGAAACTATCCCCTTTATGCTTCCTTTCCCGAAACCGGTAATTGTGGGAAAAGCTTAAAAAGAAAAAGAAACTAGAGATCCATTCTGTTCGGCCTGTGAGTCACTAATTTCAACCACCGACCTAGGGGCATGTTCCAAGCGTGTGAATCAAAGATGTGTGGCCCCGCGCGTGTCGGTTTCTTTATTTCGAAGTCTATTGAGAGTTTATTTTTCGTGTGAAAGGAACTCAAAAATTTCTCGCTTCAAACAAAAGTCAGGAAATGAGCTAGCGGGAAAAAAATTGGGAAGAATACAAATTAGATTGACATCCTGGTAAACGGGGAAAGGTAAAAGAGAGGAAGCACCTCAACATGATAATTTCGATAATAGTAAAACTCATTATAAATAAATGTTTGCCAATTTTCGCGTAATACCTACAGCCAAGAAATTCCGCTGTTTTTCTTTGCATAATAATAGCGTAAACGTAGATTACAGTTAATACTTTTGGTTAAGTTTTGGTTCAAAGACAAATGATTTTGTGTATCATTTTAAAAAGGCCTTATATGAACAAATGTACTTAAGGCATTCAGCTCACCTACAAAAAAAATCCTTACTAACGGAAGTTACTCCAAGGATTTGGTTTTAGTATTTGCTTTTAGTATATGAGTAAAAGCAGACGTTTTCTGATTAAATATAATAAAACTATGCCATATCTCTTACCACTTAAATTAGTTATGAAACCGATTTCCCACCAGATACGGAAGACAATAGTTTTTTGGTCGACGGGGCAAGCAATGTAGGAACAGAAATCGTAGGATTGACGAGCCAACTATTGTAGAGTGAAGTGATCAAAATACATAAACTTATATGAATAATGACAATATTAATTCTGTGAGACCTACTGCTGATCCTCCTGTTTACCGTCAAGGATCACAAATTGATTCGACCTCACACCCATCTGATGATGTAACACAATTATTAGGCGGTGAAAGTTCTTGAAACGTTAGGTGTTCAGAGATCATTATAATTCATTTTAACAGATGATATAACATAAACACTTTTAACATTGAAACTTTTTTATGTCTCTCGGTTTGCAATTGATCCTTGAATAATAAACGTGAAAACAAGACTTGATGAATTATCCACGAAAATATAAAGAAGATACCACTTCCAAATAATAGCATAATGACATGATATAATATTTTCACCATCAACGAATTTGTTGTCCGCCCAATAGTTTCTCTTCCATTTTAAGGAGCTACCAAATGTCCGCAGTTGTCGAAGCACTTTAATTATAAAATAATAATGCTGAAAAACCCAAAGACAAGCAAAAACGAAGTAAATTTAATAACTATTACTTTTTAGACCATCCAAAAATTATCGGAAATAGCGGTAAGAAGCATGTCTATTCAATCACTAAATCTCAACTTCGGTAAATTTAAAATCATAATATTGAGGTCCTGCCACATAATTGAATGGAAACGTATATCAATCTCGCAAACAAAAATCGCAAGCTTACCTCAACTAACCCGTTTCAGCTAACTGGAAGCGGAACTTAAGAAGTATCCTAATTAGGCAGTTTCGACTTTTGGTCTGCACGCAAAGCACTCTTGAGCCATTATGATTTCCAGTTCCATATTAAGGAAAATGACACTTCACTTAACAAATTGAGCTTCAAATTAAGTTCTTTGGTTCCTTCTGTAATTACAACCCACATTTTACGACTCCCCCCCCCTCTCGAGAGAGAGAGAGAGAAAGAGAAACATAGAGATGATCAACTCCGGAACGTGTTATCTACCGCGAGCCAATGAAGATGTCAAAATTACCACTAATTTCGACGATATTTTTTCGGATCTTAAAAACATAATTATATTATCTTTTCCGGCATGTCCCCTGTCCCAAGAGGGTAGGATCAGCGATCCGAATAAGGGCGAATTTCCCATTCTTTAGAATTCCCCTTTAAGCTCCATTGGGACTCGAAGTATATCCTTCTGTCGGTAGGCAGCGGACGATGTCGTCCCTGGGGGCTCCTTGGGGACGTGGTGGTGGTGGACGTTAAAGAGGAGAGTGGGAATAAAAAATATTCTCCTTATACCTCCTCCTCCTTTTATACACGTATTTTTTTCAAGGGGCTAGAGCCACAGCTTGGCATTCCTCGAGTCTCCCCCTCACGAAGCATGTGACGAGGTGAGCAGGACGGCTTTAATGCGCTGCAAAGGAAGAGGCGCGAGGCATTGTTCTTCCCCGTAACGGTCGGAAACGGGGGGAAAAATTGGACGTCGTCAAGTTCGAAAATCGTCTTCCCCGCCATGGGATCGATCCACGATTCAGAGAGGCCGAAGTCGGGAGTCTTACCTTGGCAATCTCTCTCCTCACTCGCCTTCCCACAGAAACAAACGCCATTCTCCTCGCACCCGAGACCCTTCTCTAACGACGGTCGTAAAGTGAAATAAATTTAATTTTACATTCCCTGAACATGTATTTTGAACGCACGCGGTAATAGCACCTAGTAACCGAAATTTGTCGAAGGTATGGTAGGAAAATATAGCAATGATGAATGTGTGACAAAGTCATATTAACTCTCGTTGGTATGACCTCAAGTCGAATATCCTCCAAGTATTTAAGGATGACCGCATTAAATAAGTTCCTAGGATTGAAAAAAATAGAGATAGCCCGAGCTTTTCGAGCTCAATTGCATTTAACACACATGCAGTCAAATAATTACCACTAAACCTATCCCCAGAGACTCGGGAACTTGACGATAGATTAGGCTTACTACAAAGATATAAATAATGAAGTTTCCTTGAGGCATACGATAAAGAATCCAAGTCACGATAAATCCTCTGGCAGAAAATATTTAGAAAGACCAACATGTAAATTTTGGTGATAAAAGATCCGCCAAAGAAAACGGTAATATAGGTATTTTTAGACTTCTGACTATTTCGTACATTTATTCATTTTGCCATTGACATTGGAAATATACGTACACTGATTGCTGGTATAGATATTCTGCATACTTGGCGACTGAGGGTCATCATTTCCAAATTTACGTCCTTCAAGGCGTGGACACATTCAGTGTCTCCATCACACTTAACTTCCCCCATTTTACCGCTTCTTTATAAATTCTACCACATTATTATATTCTCCGTTCGCTTCTGTATTTCTCTGACTTTCTCCAGTTACTATCCCCATGTTCTTCGTTTTCCCTCCTACCGTCCGTTGTTTTTTTCCATCCTAATTTAAAAAATAAAAAAAGATAAATAAATATTAAAGAAATATGAAATTATGGTAAGCAGATTGTATTATATGAGTTGCATACAACGTTGGCAAATGTTCGCATAATTTTGAAACATTTACTATTCTACACGCATAATTCCAGACAGAATAAATTCCGGAGGACCATCTGTCGAAGAAGATATTAATTATGTGCATAATTAAGCGCAGAGTAACGTGCGTCGTGCGCACGTGCCTCTCATATCTCGAGAGTTATTCCACTGGAAAACAAGAATGTTTAGAGAATTCCATCGTTTTCACGTTCGACTCAAACTATTTTGCAGAAACAAGATAGAGATGAGATTTGAGGGGTGAAAAGATATAAAAGGAGAGCGGTCGTTCCATGGTCAATTTCTTTTCCCACACGCTTGCTACAAAGTTTAATATTATAATTTGCTCTTTTTGCTCTGCAGTATTGCTATGCCTGAACGCTGCATAGAGTTTATTACAATATATTTCATCCATCAAAAGACATCGTACATCCACGGTAGCTCAGGTAAAAGTTTAGTGCCTTATGTTTTATAGAATTGTAAATTTAGCGTAGAGAGTTATAAACAGAAAATTTACAAGTCGTAAGAGATTTTTGTGCGAAAGAGACATAAAATAAACAGGATTTAATCTTTTTCGGTGACCTGAAGTGTAAGAATCAGTAAGGTCGACAACTAATTTCGCAGCAGGGAGGTAAGGTGCACGGAATACATTGAGTGGTAATTGGTTGTTGGAATCTCCACCAGTGAGAATGTGAGCGAGACACTTTATAAGTGAAAAACATGCTCAGAAATACGCGGAGCTAATTAAAGGATATGGAGACAAAAACGTTCATGTTCTTCAGTTCTTCAGAAGTATATGATTTTTTTAGAAAACAATTAGAGTGTGAAATAGTTGTTCACGATCTTCCATAAGCTGTCACTATATTACCAGTAGACTACCCATCATAATACTTGTGCTGAGAAAAGGAAATAACACCAATATCGAGTGAAGGATACAAATGGAAAGAGAAAACCAGTGTAGTCATCACCTTTCTGACTTGGACTGGCTCCATAACGGACATGACGTAACCTGAATTGTTTGTGTATAGGCATTTGTCGACGAGAACGAGAATCGAACGCCGCTATCAAAAAGGTGTGGAACCTTTCTGGATGGAACCATTAAAAGCAGTTGTGAATGTGTGAATCGAGGAGAAAGACTTTCTTCTGATGGCTTCACTGAACAACAACTTGATGACCTCTTTTAAAATACCCACTGACGATTTAATTTTTTTATTATTTAATTATTTTGTTATTTTCTTTAAAATTCTTTGTTCTATTTCCTCCATTCGCTAAATATTAGGGAATGGGGAAATATAATGAACACATTTTCCAAATACCACAACTGATATGAAAAATTATTAAATACATTATCAATCTTCTCAAGTTATAACACAAAAGGCCTCTACATATTACACAAAGAACTCGGGGATGAATTCCTAAGTGTTTTTGTCTCTAAACTGGAAGAAAATATTGAAACATATGTAAAACAACAAATAAAACTTTACATCGGTCCCCTTATGATATTCTTTTCCACTAAAATTGCATATCGCCGTTACATGTATTGGTGAAAAATTGTCACGGAAAGGAAGGTTTTGCTGCACGATCAGTAAATGTCCACAAGGGAATCGTTTCTTATCGGTCCATCGTCCCGTCTCGTCTCACCAATCCTTCTTGGTCACATAAACGACATGATCCAATAACTGTTCATGACGATATAGGTCGCTAGGATCTAGAGAATTCATTGATTCCTAGCTTAATGTCTAAAACACTGGCATTGATCGTTTTATTTAAATTTTATTACGCTCTATTCCAGCTTGCTTGTCTGTGAAATGTAAGCTATAATAAAACCAGGAAATAATGAGAATCATATATCGACTGAGTCTGCAGTAACTGGGTACAAGAATTTTAGAAAAGCGTTTTGAGTCTTGAATCTTAGACTTATCTTTCTAGAGCGATTTTAAATAAATATATCGATATAAGAGATACTCATATTATAATATATGAAGGAAAGAAGACATATTGGCCACCAGAACGACGAATGTAGATGCTTTTCACTGCACAATTTGCTTTCATCACAAAACCTGGATTAAGCTTGAGACTTTTATGGAAAGTCCTTATTAATTTCATCTTTTTTATTCTCCTAAATTATTTTATAATTATCACAATGAAAATATCATTTAACAGGCAACTCTGTAGAAATAATGCATTAGGGTAAGAGAATAGTTAAGTGAATGTATAGTATACACTATATATTATATAAATATTATAGTAGCATAATACTGCCAATGTGAAACCGAAACAATTAAACTCATGAAACCGAATAACGCAACGTGAAATTTAAAAAGTTGAATTTCACCCTACAATTTCATTAAAGTGTGTAATGTAATATCGTATTATTCCAATCATATTCTGTTGAAAATTATGGTTTCATGGAGTTTTATTTTTCACGCATGTCATAAATGTTTGGGGAAATGTTTTCCTAGGTAACCCACACCTCTTCAAATAATAAAATCAAAATTTTCCCGAAGCAAAACACTAGTTTCACGTTCAGATGATTGAAAATTATATAGTGGCATAATCCTATACATGAAGAGAACCCGCTTGAAAATAGGATCGATAAAGCGAGGTGGTTACGCTTTCGAAAGATAAAAATGCAAACAAATTTTAAAATTTGATCCTCAATATATTGTAAATATCCAAAAAATAAAAATAAAAGGAGAAAATATTTGTTAACTCCAAAAAAGAGACCGAAATAATGTGCATTTAACATTTTCGATTCCGAGGGAGCCTTTGCGTGGAGCTATACCTCCATCTCCCTGTCCCTTTTTTACCCCCCTGATACGATCTCAGCTGTAGAAGGACCTTATGAACCTAATTACAACAATATACTAAGATAACAGTGGCTAAATCTCTCCTTCGTCTCTAAGAATGGTCTTCAGTAAGCCCTTATTTCTCATGAATTGCTTTGTTGACTACATCCTTTCTACTTGTAAGTATCCCCTCCGCCTCTTCAAGCGTATTTTCCAACGGTAAGGATCGACTCGAAGATCTGTAAGCCCACTAACCAGCTATCCACTCTATTATCAAATACCACCGAAGTGAAAGTTACAAACAGAATACTTTCAAGAACTTTCTATATTCCTTAAATGACATCCATGTACCTTACAAATTGCTTCTTAGTCATTAAAGGAAAAACTAATAGAGAAGGGGAATGCCCCAGGTCAATACCACTAAGCTACGGAGTGCTATGGTTAAAATAATCTCAGCCTGGGAGGTCCCCTTTAGTCTTAACTGTTCTGCCAGCATCTCTCAGCATCAAGCCCGAAATTTTCTCCATTACTAGCCCCCCAGAGAGCATGCGTGTATATTTTGTATTCATATAGACACGACGTGGAGGAACAAAAATAGGTTCCGAAAGTCGTAAGGGAAGCTAGTAATGTAAACCGCAGATTACCATGGGTACCATTAATGAGACTTGTGTCACGGTCCTTCTTGGGGAGCCCTTGGGGCGAAAGAGGTCAAGGAGGGGGGGTTTTGGAAGAATACAAAATTTTACAAATTCGTTTACAACACAATTTCATTTACAATTTCGTCATTATGACGGACACATTATATTTTATATTTATTTAAATAAATTATTTTTTCGTGAGAATTTGGGTGGAAAAATTAAAAATTTTCCGCCCAAAAGAGGATGTCATGGGGGGGGGGGAACAATCGATCGACAATTTGAAGAGTACATACGCATTTGGTGGTCGATTCTGTACGATATTATTTATCATCGCTTCGTACCATACGAAATTATTTTCGCGTTTCACACGAAATTAAAATGTTGTATTGTCCAATCAAAGCCACGCTACTGGAGTATATTCCGCGGAAATTCACCGAAGAAGCCAGGCGGGTCAGCCTGGGAGGGTAACGTCACGCTCGACGGACTTGAAGAACCGAAAGGTCACGGATTCGAGTCCCGCCTGGTGTAAGGGTGTTGCGTCCTCCCAAATGCGTTTTTTAATTTAAAGGGAGGAGGTAAAAAAGATCATAATAATAAAAAATACTACATCTACCCAAACGTTGAAAGGCCACGGGGAGTTCTTAATGGGGACTTTAATTAAGTTCCAAAGGCAAAGGATCACAAGGTCATAAAAATTCTTTTCTCGATGGGACGATCCCCGAATTGAACGGTATGCTTGTAAAACTATTTATGCCCTCCCCAACAATGTCTCAAATATTCAATCTAGATTTAATGGAATATTAACACTGATATATTTAAACCTGAACATGATGGAGAAGAATTTGGATAAATTTTTTCGTGACATGTTCAATTTTTTGCGTTATTCTTTTCCGCCAACTTTTAACTCTACATTAATAATAATATTGATTCCTTTACCTTTTCTGTTAACAGAAATAGGTATTGTTCATAAGGTGGTACAGATTTTTTTCTATTTCGTCCTTGGTCTTACGAGTCTTGTATTAGGCTGAGAACCGTTGCTATCGGTGTCAATTTTCAGATAATTCCCAGACTTCATAGTGCGGTGACGTAATGGTTTACAAGAAATTCCAAATGTTTGGTAGACGTCGTTACCCTCGGAACACGTGAAAACTATTCCATTCCGATATGAAGAAAGGAATTCATATTAAATCCCATAAAAAATCAGGCAGTAATGAACTTTCGCGATACAAGATACGAATCAGGCACCTAATGGCAGCGTCGAATTAATTAACTTGGGAAAAAGTCAAGTACTTTGCCGTCTTAATTGCCTCCAGTCTTTTTCAATCTTGCGCACGAAATTCGAAGAATACGACTCACGGATCCATCTTGAAGGAGGAACCAGGCTTCATTAGTGGAGTGGTCGCAATTACAACGAAAAACTACACGGGGTGCAATCAACCCTCGCTATTTGGGTCAAATTTTAGAACGCGACGGATGGAAGGATTTGGAATATTCCTCGGAAGGTTTTTAATTGAGAAACTGGACAGACTTTAAAAAAGGGATTCTCGCCGGTTCCATGAAAATTTTTAGATGGACTTAATCACCGTACGACGACGGATATACCGTATTTGGAAGGACGGAAATTTCTCTTCCATAGAGGGTAGTGTATATTTTTACAATTTTATATTTTTAGAGCACACCCCCCCAAAGTGTACTCCGTGAAAAATTAAGATGAAGAAAAAGAAAAACAAAAATATTTATGCCTGTTTCCATAGCATAAGATTTACTCGTGTGTTTTGAGAAGGAACAAAAGAATAAGTACTCGGAGGAGCTTTCGAAAAAGAACCTTATGATGAGAGTAGGCTTAAAATTTACGTGGGAAAATAATAGAAATGATATTGAAGTATGAAAGCTGGTGAAAACTGAATTCAACACAAATTTCACTGACCTTTTCTATGCCCACACGTAAGAACCCTTTCATTGCTATGGAAGCAATATGCGTTTGGGTGAAAAGCCATCGGGTTTCACAACGGGTCAGGTTCTCCGTGTTCTGCTCCAACGTTTCGATGTGCGAATCGCCCATCGTCTCCAGGGAATCAGGAATCCAAGATGATCCATCTTGAATTCCTGAATCCCTGAAGACTATGGGCGAGTCGCACATCTAAACGTTGGACAACCTGACCCGTTGTGAAACCCGAGAGCTTCCCGAACCCAGATTCCAGATCATACACAATATATGAGTTTGGTCATATAAGTGAGTGCAGTGCTCTTCGCGCATATATCTGGGTGGGTAAGGTGGCATTCTCACCACTATGGATGTATATAAATGTATAACACAGTACAGGAGCATTTAAAGTCCTACAAAACTGAGCACGATGGGGATATTTAAATGTCCCACACTGAAGCTTGCAGTGTTAGAGGAAATTCTTAGCGCTGAAAAGACTAGACCAATGAAGGCGTATGCGACACGTCATAATATTGGAGGATAATTTTATATTTAGCAACTGCGAAGGAAAGTAGAGTTTGGAAGGTGGGAGAAGACAGATAGATTTTCTTCATTTCGAGGGGCGAGATTGAGACTTAAAGAGTCTCCTCTTCCACCTTACCCGATGTCACAGTTTTGCAATATCTACAGCAGTTGAAAGAAAGAATATTGAAGAAATCCATTAAGTTAGTAGATAATTATACATAGCAGCCGTACACATTTTTCGCAACGTCGACACCATGATACTTTGGCTGCGGTGAAGGCTTCTTTAGGAGTCTGTTATTACCACTGGAAAATCGCTGTAACGCTGTCGGTGTGCGAGGCCGAGATTGTTTTGGTTCGTTGTCTCATGATGTTCTGCTTTCTTTGAACTGTCGCACCCATGAATGCACTTTCAACATATCCATGACTCCATTTCCACATGTCTCCTTCAACTGGCGATGAATTTCAATTGGTGTCACACCACGAATGATTAGCAATGTAACGAAAACGTCGCCATTTTAAGTATCGAAAACAGTTGTCATTCTCGCGGAAGCCACTAGAGGTTCTGTCTATCGTGCAGTGCTGCCATCTCCGTCACGCATTGACAAAGAGTGCCCGCTCATTTAAAAAAAACCGCATGTTTCCGATTCGAGTCCGGAGAAAAAAAAATTGGAGGCCTTACAACTTTAATGCACCTCGCATGTGATATTGAAAAATAGATGCATAATTTGTGGGAAAAAATTAAGAATATGTCGCTTGTTCTTAACGAAATAATAACCCACTGAACAGGAAAGCGCCCACACACGCATGAATTGAGTGTGCGATAGAGGGTGGATCACCAGCGAATGAACATATGTGGTGATTCTTATGCCTTCCGCCACTTCCCTCCTTCCTTATCCTTCTCTTACAAACCGAGACGTGACATTCCGCAAGGCCGCAAGACTGCATCGCGGCCGGATGATTTCAGGTAAAAACACCTTTGTAAAGAGCAAAGCAAACGGTTCACACCCTCGCCCGTCCCTCGAGGTGAAAGGGAATGGGAGGAAATGATGTTTCCAGACGATGTCCTCCCGGTATGGTCGTCGCAAGAGATACCGCATTGCATTTAAGTGACGTTACTGGTATCAGACTGAAACTTTTTTCCCCTATTTAAACTGAAAGGATTGCTGAAGGGGCTACATAATAGGTTACTTTTTGAATGCTCTCTGGACTGAATGGCATTAGCAGCAGCATTTTCGTTTATAGGGTGCTTCGACGGCTGTGGTCATTTCGCACCTCTTCCTTCATTAGAAGAAAAAAAAACCCAATTGGAAAAACACAACACCCGTTCCCTGGGCAGGACTCGAACCTCCGACTTTGGGTTAGCCGGAGAGGACGCTACACACCAGGCTGACCCGGCCGGCGACCGAATGGTTGACACGTGATAATCTAGCTGGTGGTTACTAACCATCACGGATTTCACTGACACACTCAAAGATCCTCATGTTCAGAGAATGCCTACCGTGAATTGACCCCCTGCCACACACCCTGGTTGCGGCTTGCACCACGTGCACGGTTTCCGAAGACTCGTCACTAAATGGCTGTTAAACATTTTTGAACGCGAAATGCCCCCCCATTAGGTATGGAAGGGGGGGGGAGGTAGCCGCCTAGTGGTGGCGTGATGGACTACGGAACTGGAGGATCCGGAATGTCGCCGGTTCGAGCCTCGGTGACGACGAAAATTTTCTCGTCTCGAAATTGCACCGATTCTCGGGAAAAGCACCTACAAATTCAACACACGTAACCTCCGGTGGAAGGCAGCAGTTTCACCAGTAGGCACTGATGGCGCAGATCAAGAGGATCGACCCGGCAACAACTACCTTAGCTGCGGGCGAGAGTGAAGTTCACGTAATCGGTCGCAGTAAAGCGA
>WURS02031296.1:0-26892 GCA_011762765.2 Rhinocypha anisoptera | reverse complement strand
TTTAAAAATATCTTAGTAGTATAAAATATATAGTATAGAGTATTAGTGCCGATAATTCGCTATTCGCGGAAAATTTCGATTTTGAGGTCCCTTCAATCGCGAATTACAGGCATTTTACTGTATAGAGAATGAAAAAAAGAGAAATGAAATCAATGATTGAAAACCAAAATTCCCCTAAAACTAAATACAGTAAAATGCTTGTAATTTTTTTAAATTTTTAAGTGTCTTTAATCGGCTGTAATTGGTTCACCATAAACAATGAAATGTTCAATAATTCGAAAATTTTGTTCCAATGTTGGCTGTTGATTATTCCGATAATTCGCAATAAAAGTATTCCGACCAGCTATAGTGTTGATAATTACATTGTTTTGTTTGCATATATTTATCTATATATTTAGAATAAAGTTTTTAATCAAAAACTTTTCTAAATATCTTAGTATGTAGAGTAATTTGCTATTCGCAAAAATTGAATTTTGAATTCAATTCGCGAATTACAGGCATTTTATGAGTGTATCGATATCCCCAAAAAACAGATGACATTGGAGAGACGTCATCTGTGGATAGATAGTCTCAGTGGTGATAAACATATGCGGGCGATTGTGCGCCAGACTGCACTGTTTTGCAGTTCTTTTTGCTCCAAAAACTTGGAGTTTCTCTCCCTCTTTCTTCTTTGAGGTGAGTGTGTTTCAACCTCTCCTCTCTACTCGTGGTTCCATCCAATTGTGTTGTTGATAATCTCCTTGAATGCAAAGTGTCAGTGGATTGTGTTCACTTGAATCATATAGACACACAAACGGAGAGAGACATTTACATTGCGTCACACTGTGTGCGTCTGTTTGGTTTTGTCTGTGTTGATTTCCTTGTTGATTGTAGCTCGTTTTTGTTGGTGGGAGGTTGCTCGGGCACTCTACTCTGCCCGATCGGGTGGTGTTTGGTTGTCCTCGAGACCGTAGGTATGGCTGAGGACGGCGAGGTGCTGCGCCAACTTTGGGACTCTCACCTGCCAGTTGCTTTCCACCTCTCCTCCAACGACCTCTACTCGATCAAAAGTCCCGAGCCGTATTATGTAAGTTCGTTGCTTTCTCTCTTTCCCCTCTTTTCCTCTTTCTTTTTGGTTGTCTTGCAATGTTTAACGAGTACCTCTCGTGTCTCCAGTCGATGGTGCCACGGCTTTCATACTTCTCGCTGATCATTGACAAGATCATCGTCTACTTCTCACAGTTCATCGATAGCTCCACCAAATCGGCCTCCAATCTCTGGCTCGATTTTCTTGGCACTCCACTCAAATTGTAAACAATATAATATTTAAACCCTCAAACTCATGCATTGTTGTCGAGACAGAGTAGGCATCAGTATATATTTGTTACTGTCTTCTGTTTTGCCTCGACAACAATGCATTAATTTGACCGCAAAATGTATATGAAAAAATCTATTTTCTTTGTACTAACCTCTTGCTCTGTATGTGTTTGTTTGTTTTGGAACAAAATAGCAACTACCCGATTGGACTTCTCTACGATCTGTATGCAGCGGACATCGAGTTACCATGGAACATTACGGTCAACTTTGATGTGAGTTTCGAAAGCATGTTTTCATTTTTTATTATATAGTTTATGCACACTAAATCATGCATGCATTTTGAAAGGTTATATTGAACCTATTGAAATTGGGTTTTCCAGTTGTGCATTTGTATTGGCCGATACTGGAACTTATACTTGATGTTTGTTCTGTTTGCCTTTGATTACACAGTATTCCATTTGAAACTTTTTTTCTGTTCTATCTCAGTTTTTGTGAAAATATTAAAGAATGATGCCTATAGATGAGATATTAATCAATAAAAAAGTTTCTGGGATTTAGATTTTATCTTAAAATGACTAACAAATTAACACATTTTAACGACTTCTATATGTACAATTACTTCATATATAAGCTCGTTCGAAAGGTAAGCTTAAGGGCTACCTATTGTCCAAATTTGAACCGGAAATCTGATAAGAATGCAGGCAAATTAATCAAAATGTTGATAACCAAAGTTTACAGTCATTAACCCACAATTATCGAATATGATTGAACTAACTGGTATGAATTTGATCGGTAGCGTTTTCCAGTGGACGAGTTGGTTCGGTGCAATACGCGAGCTTCGATGGAGTCCACCTTTATGTCCTTGCTAAAGGAGGCTGATGCGATGAAGCACAGAGCACAGATAGTGCCCAACATGCCCAAGAAAGACCACAATCACATCTGGAACGCACTCGTGAACTACAAGTTTGAGCAGTTTTGGCTCATCAATCGACGGCTGATGACTCCCAGTAATGAGAATCAAGCGGAGACCACGCCCACCTTCAGACATATTCCCTTTCGTTTCTACCTAACCTCCAAGAGTGATCTCCCTCTGCTGGTGCAACGACTAGTGCGGCCAGTGCTCGACTCGGGGCAGCTTGCCACCTTTCGTGATTTGATTACTCAAGTCCTCGGTGAGGATGCCCTTGAGAAGTATCGCTTTGTGACGCAAGGCATCGAGCCTCGGCTCGACACACCGCTTCAGTGGATGAGTGAACATCTCAGCTACCTAGATAACTTTCTTCATGTGGTAATACACGAGAAGTGCTAGCTCAAAGCCTTTGTGAACTCAGTTCGCCACCAACTCACAACTTGACTTTGTTTTCCTGCCTGTACAGTGTGACATGTTTTGTTACCTATTTTACTTTACTTTTCTTCTTTAAACATATTATCGTGATTGTTTTATTCTTTTATTATGCTTATAAATAAGTTTTTGAATTTTTTTACCTATTCACAACACAGTGTTCGGATTAAGAATGGTGGTTGACGGTGTGTTCTGTATTACTACTAATCAGCAGACGCACAGTATGGATTTGATTACCATGTGTGTGTGTTGACGTCGATAGGTTTATCTGCTACTCGGTGCATCGGTATTATCGACATCTTGTATAAAACCGTGGTTGTGTGAGTCGACGTGGACTTAGCGTGGCGAGATGGCAGTTTCGCACCAGTTGACCCAAGCTCGGATCGAGTCAATCATCGACCTATGCAATCACCTCTGCGTTGACTTGCAAGTCACCCAACAAGACCTCGAGATCAAGCCATTTAGGTGATTTGGGTTGTTGGTTCATTTGTTTTGTGTACAATTAATATTAATTTGAATAATCTTGTGGTGATTGATTTAGCAATGGTGTGGACAACGAGGTGTACCATGTAGAATTCAAGTGTGCCACTGGAGTGGAGAACACACTCGGTGAGCCACTCCAATCAGTGGCTATCAAATTCTTTCAGGATCCTTCCGAGGATGAATACTATGACCGAATGCGCGCACTGACCAACGCCATTCTGATTGGCCAGAGTGATCTTGCTCCTAAGGTTTTACTTGCTCGTGAAAATGCCATGGTGATCGAGTTTGTCAAGGTAACATTTTTTATTAAAATTAATAATTAATTACTAATTATTGCTTTGTAGGCTCGACATTTTAGTAAGAAGGATGACAATGACGAAGAGATGTTTCGATTGTTAGCTCAAAAAATTGCTCGCTTCAACGCGCTCCAGGTGCCAATTCCACGGAATGTTCACTTGAAAAACATGGATATGGTTTTTAACAAATGGATTCCTCGTGAGAAGATTGAAACCGACTTTTACAGTGGTTTACGTCAAGATTTGGATCGTCTTGCATGTGTCACCTTCTTGGAGCATAACTTGAATAACACAGTGGACTACATCAAAGAGTTGGTTGGCCGAATCGACCAGCCAGTGGTCTACTCGCACGTCGATCTAAATCATTTCAACATTCTGGTACTCGATCAGTCACGCGAAATTCGTTTCATCGACTTTGACTACTCAAGCTATCACATGCGTGGCTACGATCTTGGCCGATACTTTGTCGACTGCGAGTCGGACGAGGTGTTCGACGATCACGAGTTTGTCGGCGACCAGAAGATGCTTCGTTTTATCGATCACTACATCGACGAGTGTTGCGTTATCCATGGCTCGCAATACCGCGATAATCCGCTCAACTCAAGGGAGAAGATTCTCCGAGAGAGCAAGGTATTTGTGCTCTACTCCAGTCTCGTTGATGTGCTCTTCTGTGTTTGGCTTGCCATCGACAAGGAAGACATTCGTGAGAAGTTTCTTGTAAGTCGATTCAGCTTTTTATTTCCGGTTAACTTTTTAAGTATTTTTTAAAATTCATTGCATAGAAAAATGGTGAGGCTCGCTACAAGGCTATGGTGCAAGCTATGAAACGATTTCAAGAGGATGGTAGCTTTGAGTAGTGACTATGCCATTCAATTATTTTAACACAACGAAATTTTTGTCAAATATATCTTATTAATAAAAACGATTATTTTTTCATAGAGAAAGTTCTTTGTTTCGCAACCTCTTTGTACTGGTACTTGATTTCTGAATGTTGGTGTCACATATATGGTTGTTGCAGTGATTACCATTTGTATCAATTTTGCACCAAGTTTCGCTAGAGTGCATCTATCAAAGGCAGTATTTTGTTGCTTTATCATTAATAATAAGAACATTATAATGCTTTTAGAAGCATCACACTGTTGAACATATCAATAAGCGGCGTTCTTTAGATAAAAAATAAAAGTAACTTGATTATTATTTAATTTGCACACTACTTGTCACGTATCGCGCATCTGATTAGGTCGGAACGTTTTCTTTCGAACATGATTGATATATATCTATTCAAATTGTTTCGCAGTGAAGTTTGACTTTGTTGAGATAAAAGTTAGACATGGAACCCACACGAGTGAACACAATTGTAAATTGGTGTAATCAACTTTGTGTTGGCTTGAAGATTGAATCCAAAGATCTTGAGATCAAGACTTTTGCGTAAATATCTTTTATTTTAAGAATTTTATATTTCTCACCAATAATTATTTAATTCAAATATATAGAGATGGAATTGCCAGTAAGATCTATCATGTCATATTCAAGGTGCAAACCGACGATTCTTTGCCCAACTCGGTGGTTGTGAAGTTTGGCAAGACCCCGTGGAGTGTCTTTGAAAAGCAAAATCTGAAGTCAAGAACTACCGCGATGATTCTTGGTCCACGCCAAATGGGACCGCGAGTTTTGTTAATCACAGATCTTGCTGTGATTTTTGAATTTCTTCCGGTTAGTCCTAGTAAAACTGTAAACACTACACTGTTAAAAATATTGCCTGGTTATAAACCTAGATTGAGCAAGTTTCTGGTTATAATTTCAAAAATACCAGCTTTTAAGACAGTTTAAGAAAAGTTGGCTTTTAACCCTACAATTTAAAAAAATTCAGCTTATAAGCGTTTGTTTTCTAAAATGTCTGTTTATAAACTTACATATTGAAAGTCTATGCCAAAGACTTGTCGAGTTATAACCAGAAAAGTGCTTAATGTTGGGTTATAACCAGAAAATATTTTAAACAGTGTAGAATCTAATGCTTATGGGTTTAACCAACCAGAGTCGTCCACTGAGTGATGTCGACGATCAGAATGAAACAATGTTTCGAATGTTGGCTCAGAAAGTTGCCGAGTTGCACTCGATGGAGGTTCCGATAGCTCGAAATGACTTTGATGCCAACGCGATGATGACTCTCTGTGATGGCTGGGTTCCCAAGGATTGGTACGATTCGCAAATCAACACCGATTGGGTACAAGAAGCTATGAAACGCAATGGGTGTGACACCTTGCTCAACAACTACCTACCCGAAATTATGGATTTTGTCCGCCAGTGTTTGACTAGTCAAATCGATGCCACATGGCCAGTGGTTTTCTCCCATGGCGATCTCAATCATCCAAATGTGCGTATTGTGAATTCCACCAACTCGATTCAATTTCTCGATTTTGATGATTCATGCTACACTTTTCGCGGCTACGATCTTGGACGTTACTTTAGCGAGTGGGGCACTAGTCAACTGTTTGTCTATCACAAGTTGATCAGTGAGTCCAAGATGCGCCAATTCATCAAGTACTACATCGAGGAGAATTGTCGCATCTATGGACAGAGCTACCGAGATGATCCGAACAACTCGCCGGATAAGATTCTCAAGGAAAGCAAGCTATTCATTCTTTACGCTTACCTCTTCAATGCAACCTACACCTTTCAGAGAGGCCTAAACAACAAGACTGATCTAGATGAATATCTGGTAAGGCAAAGATACACTTTGCTTTGGTATATATTTAATTAATTTTCAAATTTTTTAGGTTCATGCAGAAACAAACGTCAAAATGCTGATTGAGTACCAAAAGATGTATGAAAAAGAAATACAGCTCAAGAAAGAATAAGAAGTTGCGATGTGAAAAGCGCTTATAAATTGTTTAATGCTTAATAATATTTACAAAACGGAATACAATAAAAAGAAACCAGATTTTGTGTATTAAAATGTTTGTCGTTTGAGAAATGATTTTAGACGTTTATAGTGTTTTGATTGCATTAAATTAATAAATAACTTATTTAACTTATTAAATATTACTTACTAAATAACTTATTTAAAATAACTTATTTTAAATAAGTCATAGTTATATCTTCAAGTGACACTATCACTTACAGGGATTATCACAATTTTTTGATGATATACACCCTTGCGAAAGGATGGGAGAGGTTAGATTGTCTCAACATGGCAGCGAGCGAGGATCGAGTTAGATCGATAGTCGACTTGTGCAATCAGATTTTTTTAGGGTTTCATCTTACACCGAACGACATTCAAATCAAACGTTTCACGTAAGTTATCTTTATCAAATATATAAAATTGTTATATTATAATTGTTTTTTGGCTATAGAACTGGTATGGAAAGCGATATCTTTCATGTAATTTTGAGTAAAAAATCAAACTCGACTCAAGAATCGGTAGTCATCAAATTTTTCAATGCTACTATGTCTATCGCTCAACGCGTGAGAGTGACAAATGTGTCACTTGTGACTGGATTGAACAATCTAGCACCGAAGATATTGCTCGCCACTGACGAGGCTTTGGTTTTTGAGTTTATCAAAGTAAGTTGATCCAAGTTCATTTCATGTGACTAAAACACAATCGACATTTTATATTATATATAGTGTCGACCATTGACCGAAGGAGATGATCGCAATGAGAAGATATTCGAAAGAGTAGCCAAACAAATGGCTCGACTTCACTCACTGCAAGTGCCAATAGCACGCAACGATCGACAGGAGTTCTTCACCAACATGGTTTTCGACTACTTTCCCAATCAACGAATCGAACAAGAGTTCTACGGAGAAGAGAATCGACAAGTGTTGCGTCGTCTCGAGTGCACTACCTTGTTGGAGCACAACATGGCGGACACGATTGACTATGTCAAACGATGTCTGGCGAGTCTTGCCAAGCCATCCTGGCCAGTTGTCTTCACGCACGGCGATATCAATCACTTCAATGCAGTGCTTCTTGAGGAGAAAGACGACATTCGCTTCATTGATTTTGACTATTCCTGCTACCATTACCGAGCACTCGATATCGCTCGATACTTGAGTGACTATTCAAGCTCGGAATTGTTTGGCAATACCGCGGCGGCTAGTGACGAGGTGATACTTCGCTTTATTGAGCACTACATCGAAGAGAACTGTTGCATCTACGGCAACCAGTACCGAGACGATCCCAACAACTCGCCACAACTACTTCTTCATGAGTGCAAGATATTCATCCTTTTCGCTTATGTCTTTAACCTCGTCTACACGGCTAACAAAGGAATTCGAGAACCCGAGTACCTTGTGAGTTTGTTGAAATTGTTTCTATTGCAATTTTGTTAACCATTTTTAACTCAATTTTATAGCGTTACACTGAAACTCGGTATCGATTAATGCTGCAATTCAAGAAACGTTTTGAACAAGATTTATTAGATTCTGAAAAACAACGATTAGAAAATAAATAAATAATGCAAATAAGCTATTGAAATTAGATTAGAGACTTTCTTTAAACTCAACACTTGCATTATATAAGAATCGGTTCTCATCTATCATGTCAGCATCGAAACACTTGTGTCAAGTAGTAATAAAAAAGTTTTGTTTGATAGTGAATAACTGGTATAAGAAAAATTCCACGTGGAAGCCATTTTTGCGATATTTCTTGTTTTTTTGTATATTACGATAATTGTCATGCTCGTAAAGCGTACAATACATGAGAACAGCTGATAAGCCGGCGGAGAGAAGTGCCGCTGCAGTGGAGATGACTCGATTCGCTCGGTCAACAACAACATTATTTTATTAACTTTGTAGACACTTTTCTCTCTCTCTCTTCATCTAAGATTTACTGGTAGCTACTATCAATCTCGTAGTTGTATCGATATGGTAAGCATCGACTGGGGTCGCTGTTGTCCTGTCGGGATTGGCACGAGTTGGCTCGACCTGTATCGACGCGTGGATTGTGGTTTGGTGTGTTGGAAAGAGAATGGCAAGAGTGGACAAGCAGCTTACCGAGGAGCGCATTCAATCTATCATAGCTCTATGTAATGAGATCTGTGTTGACTTCCACGTGGAAGCCGATGATATTGAGATCAAGACCTTTGGGTAAGGGTTGCTCGATTTGTGGTTTGGTGCGAGACTTATGTGTCAATTTTTGATTGACAATCAGGGAAGGTGCGGTGAGTGAAATCTACCACGTGGTGTTCAAAACACCCACCAGTGATCAGAATGCACTGGGAAAGCCACTCCACTCGGTGGTGGTTAAGTTTTTTGAGGCCAATCGAAGCCACATCGATCGGGTCAAATCGAAGACCAACTCAACCCTGATTGGTTTGCACAATCTCTCACCGGCAGTATTGTTGCTTCGAGACACGGCACTGGTGCTCGAGTACATCCAAGGCAGACCTCTCACCGATGACGACGATCGTGACGAGCATCTCTTTCGACAGTTGGCCCAAAAGGTAGCTCGGTTTCACTCGCTCAAAGTTCCCATCCCACGCAACGATCACAAGGCAAACGTGATCCATGCATGTGATGTGTGGCTGCCTCGGGCACGGCTCAACTCGCATCTCTACTCGGGCCCGGTTGGCGAGGTTCTGCAGCGTCACAAGTGCACCACTTTGCTGACCAATCACCTCGCTGATACGACCGACTTCATCAAGCGATGCGTTTTTGCCTCACAGGCCAACATAGTCTACTCGCACTGCGACCTCAACCACTTCAACATTGTCCTTCTCGAGCCAGACCACCAGATACGATTCATCGACTTTGACTACTCGGGCTACCACTATCGAGGCTGTGATTTTGGCAAATTTTTTAGCGAGTGCGAACACGCCACCACTCATGAACATGAGTTGATTAGTGACGAGAGGATGCTCCAGTTCATCAAGTACTACATTGACGAGTGTTGCGTCATCCATGGCGAGAGCTACCTACAGGATGCTCGAAACTCGCCCGAGCAGATTCTGAAGGAGAGCAAACTCTTCGTTCTCTACGCTCTCATGATCAATGTTCTCTTTCAGGTTTGGCTTGCCATCGAGAAGGAGCAACTTCGAGATGAGAGTATTGTAAGTATTTGCTTTGATTTGCAAAAATTCTTTTAAAGATCAATTCTCAAACTAGATCAATGCCGAGCAAGCCTATCGAATGATGATGCGTCTCAAAAAGAGATTCCAAGAGGCAGGTGTTCTCGATAACTAGGAGCTTGTTTTATTTTTTTACATTGTGTAAAACTGTATTCAATATAATAATATAATAACGATTATAAATAACAAATGTTGATGATCAATAAAATCTATTTGCCAATCAGTTCTTTTACTTGACTCATAATTGAAGATGAGTTGAGATTGCTGAGCGAGACGTTCTGTTCGACGCCGAATTCTGTGTTAAACACAAAATTGTCTAAGATTGAAGGAGAGAAAATTGAAGACAAACTTACCATACCGAGCCCATAGCTTAGGTTCAATGCCTTGAGCTTCGCGGACCAGAATCGGAGTGCTCGGAATCTGCTTCTTCAGGTTGACATAGTTTTCTTGTATAAAGTTTCTAGTTGAATAGCGAAATAATCGATTGGATAAAGTACAACAAAAATCACTTAATCCAAACCAACCTCACACCTTCGCTGCTTTTGCCGTTGGGACAAAGATGAATGCGCAACTCCTTGAGCGCTCGTCCCTGATTGAGTATCTTGCCCACCTTGGAGGCCATCGCGGACCTAGAGTCAACTTGTATACTACGAGAAGGCAACAAATCTGGACTGATGCCACCAATGTGACTTTGACCAGATGCCGTGCGTGTGCAGACTGTAAACAGAACACACACACTCACAATATGAGCCACTCAGAGATGTTGTTATGTTACTTTTAAAAAATATTTGTTGTTTCAGCTTTTTTGTAACAATTTACAATTTAAAAACAGTTTATTCTTAGATCAATTTGTAAAATTATTTGCTTTAAATAGTTTATAATTTTTATAACTAAATCAACAATACATTTAAATATTTTTATTTGATTTTTTTGCATTTAAACCTACATTTTTACAGGTCAATGAACAATGAACATTTGATTTAGTCAAGTGTGGTTTTGTATTTATTGATTATAATTGCGTGTACAATCTAAAACCCTATAAAATTTCCATACTTGACTTTATATTTAAAGTTTTACCATCCGAAACATAAACTATTGTATAAAAGATACATAATTGCGCATTAAACACAATTTTACAGCAATTCTTCAACTTTACTTAAAGTAAATTTTAAATAAGAAATGAAGCATAGTGAGGAAATTCCCGATGTTTAATTTGAATTTGAATAGAAAATGAAAACTTATGAATCATATAGTATGATTCATAATTGTCATTTGTTCATAATTTTAACATAAAAATATAGCGAAGAAAAGTGCCACTGTATAGGGAATTTTGGTAACGCTCAATTTGATTCATTCAAATGACAACAGATGCTATGTTATTCACGATTGCACACCACTTTAGGTTGTGACTTGCCAAGCAACTCGTTTTTCACGATTCATCACTCAGTTTACCTTGCTTGGTTTGTCATGGTTTCTTGATTTGCATTTCCTGTTTGCAGCTAGAACAGCTCTATACAACAGGCGAACTTTACTCTTTGGACTTTAATTTAATTTGGAAATAATCGTTGACCAAAAAGTGACTTAAGTATACTTTGTTTATGACAAGACTAGTGCTCGATAACTGTGTAGCGGTATTAGGGTGGGTTATGATTGATGAAGATTGGAGTTAGTGCAATCAGTGCGATACTGTTCGAGGTTGCGTTGTAGTCACACGGCACCAGTGTGTATGATCGACCAAGCATGGATCACACCAAGATACTGGAATGATGTTGTAGTGGTGTAATGTCCGGACATCTGGCGGCCACCCAACCGCCACCGTCAGACCGTCCCCCCAACCGAGAGACGTCCGAGTCGTTTGCAAACCACTAGTTGAGTACAACCACACTAGAACACGCTTCGGCAGAGCTGTGCCACTGTGGCCAAATGGTGTAAACACAACACCACCACCGATCGACGACGACGACCACCACTGACAAACGACAAACACCGAAGTCCTCGAATACTGGTCTGGTGTGCTGGCAAGTGGCGCTCCAGTGCCGCAACAGCTGCTCCTCATTCTCAATGTGTGTGATCTAATTATCTAGTATATCACACTCGATAGCCCACTTCTTTGGTGTGATTTCATTAATTTCCCTCCACTTGTTGGCTAACATAGCCAAAAAATGATGCCGTCTCTTCGATCGGTGACGCACTTGTGTTTGGTGGCCCTCGGTCTCGTCTGTTTGACGGTGGTGCTCGAGGAGCCTCGGGCCGAGGGACAAATGTTTCGCAATTGCTGCTACTATGTAACCATACGCAACTGCTCCGGCAATGGAGAAGTGTCACATCTCTGTCCCGACTGCACTAGTCCCACTCCGTTCTGCGGCGAGAGAAGTTGCAACATCTTCGGCTGCAACTGCGATGGATGCCGTAAACAAAAAGAAAACACGGAAATCATTGGTATGGCTACTTGGATCACCAAGCATTTCCGTCGGCGATAACGTCATTCACACTATTCTGTTGCCAAATTATTTTTGTATTTGTACACAAACATTGTAATTTTGATAAAACCTACATTAATCAATAGTAATAAAAAACCTATGTCATTGTTGTGGAATCGGATGTAGTGGTGTTGGCAGTAGGTGTGCTCACTGTACTCGTCGTACTTGACATTGAATTAGTGGTGGTCGAATTTTTGAGTGAATCAGGAACTTGGTATCGAATAACCTCGTGGATGCCTTGACAGTGCGATGACTTGGGTTGGTTCACCACACGAATATGAGCCCACTGGTCAATCACCATTGCGATGGTCATGTCTGAGTTCGAGAACGGAGTGCTCGTCTGCAATGAAGCCTCCAACTTCCATCCGGTTGGAATTGGACCCTAGAGGGAGGTGATGACAGTTGACAACATGGAATGAGTCACTCACCTCGGGACACCAGCCATCGTCGGGCAGGAACATTGTGACCGGAATCGTGAATGACTGGTTAAAATTGGTGCATAGCCGACACGTCGGTGGGTCAATCTTTTCCTGGTTCCACCCGATAATCCACGGACCACCCAGACGTGAACGGCGGATATTCTCGGGAATCATCACCGAGGCAACCACAGAGATCATTGTTGATGGAAAATAGCCTACAGGGCAGAAAAGGTAGTTCAAGGTCAAGTTTAAAATAGTTCTCTCGTTGAATGTTCAACAGTATACAAGCAAAACATCCGATCAGGATGTTGACTTACGGGGCACAAAGTCGATCTCGGCAAAGATGGGCATACCGCGCAATAGTCGGACGTGTTGCGCGGTGATATTCTCGATGCCAGTGTACATAATGCGGATCTCACGAATCACATTGTTGCCCTCTGCTCGAATCACACCGATTACCGATTCAATCACCCAGATGACGCAACAAGATAACTTACTGACATCGGTTAGGTTCCGTAATACAAACACCTCGGCACGGGCAGAGACCACCAGTAACGACGATACCAAGCAAATAGCTAACCTGGCCAACATGGCGATTGAGTCAAATGACGTTCACTTCAAACTGATCTAACCGAGACTGACCATCTCTTTCTACTCGTTCCACTAGTTTTGGTCACTTCATGCGACACTTGATTGGCATGTTTCCTCTTGTCCATCTATTCGAGTGATTACAAATCAAAAAACGAAACAATAGACCGAGAGATGGGTCAGTTTTGTGTCGATTCATGTTGCTCCGCTATCACTGATTGATCACTTTGACCAGACAAGGTTTCGCCAATTGGTTGATCGAAAACAGCTTGGTTTATGTTTTTTCACCATTTGTGACAGTTGGAGGCTACAAAAACAAATAAAAACTCGTGTTGTGTAATGTTTTAACCTGTATTCAGTGTACATATGTGAGTTTTATTACTACGATACTGAAAAAAACTCAATTTTCAATCCTAATTCGTAACACTTTACAGCTTTAGGATTTAACAAACATTTATTCTGAATATAAATTCTGTGTTACACTGAGTGTTTTGGTAAATAAGTTTCTGGAAACAACAGGTGCGTTTTGGACCAAGAGCTATATATGTTTTGGGCATAGAAGAAAATCCCGATCTTTAAAGCAAATCATCAAACGTGGTACCATCGTAGCCAACGTTCTCCTTGGCAAGATCAGAGAAAACCAGATATTGACGGTTCTTAGCAATGCCCAGTCCAGAGTTGAGAATATCCATCACCACCTTGGAGGTTACCTTATTCTTGTCGCGGCTGATGGCACCGATCGAGCCAAGAGAGCAGATGGCGGCCGGTTCGCTCGAGTCGCCTAGTTAGCCAAAACATCGATATTAGCGAGTGACACACCTCAAAGTGGACTGAGAGAATGGATTGACATACCCCAGTTGAGATTGGCGCCGGCATTGATGAGCACTACAACATAACTCACTGGCTTGCCGAGCGACTTCGCAACTGCATTCACCAGTTGACTCGACAAACTGGCCGGCACCTTGTCGGTGGCTACGTTTGTGGTCACTGTCAGGGTTGGCATGATGGCTTTACGAGGTTAGATACGATCCAAATCGATCAAGTCAAGGACAGCCGAGGTGACGACACTTTAGTCTAGATGGAGGTGGAGTGACAACAGTGGATGGAGAAATAGAAATAGCCACTGACAGTACTGCTGCGCACGCATTCAACTCATGATAATGTTATGCAAGTCAAAATAGTTGACTTTAAATAAAATGTTCCCGCCAAACTAAATATAAAGCTTGAATTGATAATTGAACAAATCTTCACAAAAATATTTTTTAATAACTTTTAAGCTAAGTTGCTTAATTAAAATCTAGTAATGCGTGATGTAAATTTTTATTATTAATAATTTTTAAAAACGTTGTGAGACAGTAAATATAAATAATTTATAAATATTTTTTTCGTATTTATAAAATTTAGCCACCTCTCTCTCTCTCTCTCTCTCTCTCTCTCTCTCTCTCTTATTTGTTTCTTCTTGTTTTTAATTATTACCCAGATTTTTTTAAATTTTTCCATTTGCTCTACATCTGCATTATTATTTTTTAAAAATTAAACATTTTCAACAATATTCCCGATGTTGAAAAAGTATTCAACATTTATTCAAAGTTTTGCAATTAAAATCTTTTAAAATAATTTTTTAATTAAATATCGAATAATTATAGATCAGAGAATTAATTTTTACAGATAATCATTTTTATTAAATACAAAATTGTCAACAAAATTGATAAATAAAAATAATTAGATCATAAAAATAAAATTTTCAACAAATAGAAAGGAGAATTAGATTTCATGTAACACTATTTGAGATTACTACTGATATATACTAGATGTGTGTGATATGTAAGAGTTGCATTGATTTTTATTGGTTTTTATGTTATGGCGGAAAATAATGGCGATAGTTGTCGAGAGGATCAAGTTGAACCCGTGGTTGCAAAGCCAGAAATCAACCACAAGGAAGAGGAAGAAGTGACTTTGACATTACTCACACCGGTGGCACTCTCTCCCAGTGCTGCCAATGACACCGCTATCGGCAAATCTGATGGCCCGCCTAACACTGTTTCTGCCATGACCACAAGTCACCTGAGTATCCAGAGCGATACACCTGTTAACGCGGCCTTAAGTGTGCCAAGTAACATTTCTACAGTAACCACTGAGTCGAGTGCTGCTTCCAACGCCAACACTGTACCAGCATTGACTCCCAGAAAGAGTCAATCTAAAGCTCCATGCTGGCAGTACTTCGAGCGCGTTTCGGATGAAGATGCAAAGTGTAAAGTCTGTGGTAAGGTGATCAAGTGTCGCGCATCCATCACCCGTGGTCTCAACAAACATCTGATTGGTGTTCACAAGTTACAACTGTGGGAGAACACCAACCAGAAAGTGGGTGAAAGTGAAGCAAAAAATGATGAGCATTCTGTGAAGAAGACTAAACTGGAAACCGAGAAACCATTGGAGTGTTCACCAAGTTTACCCGAGATACCGAGCGTGGCGAATGTCACGTATGTTCACAAGCTGAAATTGTGGGAGAACAACAACAAAAAAGTGAGTGAAACTAAAGATACAGGTGAGAATTATTCTGTGAAGAAGGCAAAACTGGAAACCGAGAGATCATTGGAACATTCACCAAGTCTCCCTGAGACACCGAGAGCATCGAATATCACTGTAAATCCGCAGCCAACTCACCAATTTCATTCCAATCGCGTTCAGGTAGAAACTAATCAGTCTCATCAGTCTGGCAACCTAAGCGACATCGTGCGGCAGATAAACCAACTTCGGCGCGACACCGACCAGCATAATCGTATTTTGTGGCAGATTCGTCAGGTTTTGCTTGAGATGCCATTTCCGGTCAATTCCAACCGCTGGACTAACCAATTCAACTAGCATGATACTTGAATGCTATAATTAAATTCAGTTAAATGTGTTATTAGAGTGAAAGTTTTGCTTTCAAAAAGTAAGATATTTTACAACTACGAATGGCAATTTTATATCTCACTGCAATTTAAGTATTTTTTAAATAGAAAATTTTGAAAACCAATTTAGAATGACAACTAGAAAAGTACTAGCACTGTGCACTT
The DNA here is from genome assembly GCA_011762765.2 of Rhinocypha anisoptera. NCBI lineage: Eukaryota > Metazoa > Arthropoda > Insecta > Odonata > Chlorocyphidae > Rhinocypha > Rhinocypha anisoptera. The sequence goes on along the minus strand of WURS02031296.1, from coordinate 10,861 downwards.
GTAATAAGCTATATAAGGTAAACTCACCATCTGTAATGATGAACAAGTCAATGTGAAATGATGAAGATTGTACGGTACGCGTTGTACGATTACTGGAGCGAGGTAGGCGACCCTCGATTGCACAACTATCCTCTTTTGTCCGGTGGACCTGCACCGCTCATATTTCTCATCTTGTGCTATGTGGTACTGGTCACCTGGATTGGACCAGTGCTGATGCGCAACTACAAACCGTTTCAGCTCAAAATGGTCATTCTTGCTTACAATCTATTCAACGTACTCACCAGTGTTTATTTTTGCATGAGCATAATCTACATGAGCAACTTTGGCAAAGAGTTGTTTGAATTCGAAATCCAACCCAACAATGACACATCGAACGAAGCACTGGGCATCATTCGCTTTGCTTGGTACTACTTTTTGTCCAAACTGGTGGACCAACTTGAGACGGTCTTCTTTGTGATGCGTCACAAGCAGTCACAGGTGTCGTTTTTGCACGTGTACCACCACGCCTCGGTGCCACTGATCGTGTGGATCGGTGTGAAGTGTGCACCAACCTCTGGTCCGGCGGCTATCTTTCCCCTGCTCAACTCGGCAATTCACGCCGTGATGTACACCTACTACTTCCTGTCGGCCCTAGGCCCACAGTACCGGCACTATTTGTGGTGGAAACGATACATCACCGTGTTACAACTGGCACAATTTGTCATCATCCTACTCTACGGCTTAGCATTTGTCTACTTACAGCGAGGTTTTCCGCTTGTCTTCGCCTTACTTCCCGTGATTCAAGCTCCACTCTTTTTTGCGCTTTTCTACAATTTTTACCGACAAACCTATCACAAGAAAAAACTTTCTTAAAATAACACACTAGTAAGCTTGCAACAAATCATAATCAACAAATTAGTTGTGAAACATAGTGATACCATAAAATAAAAATAACTTAATAACAGTTTAATCCCAGGAAGGAGTCAAGTCAACGTTTGACCGGAAAAATAAAACAAGTTTTGCAAAGGAAGTTTTCAATCAGAATTAGTGAGAATTACAGTGAGTTTTCACATTTAGGGTTGAAATGTAAAAACACTCAGGGAATTGGCAAGCTAAAGCACGTTCTTATTATGCGATTCTATCTAAACAACAACTGTAAATGAAGCTTTACTGTATAAAAATATACAATATACCAAGTGTGTTGGCTTTGAGGTTCAAAGTTCAAAAGTTAGACCCCTTGAGTCGAGGACGAGTTGAATAGGTACAGAGAGGAAACATGTGGGATTATGGCACCACGTGGGGCAATGGTAGAGGCACACTAAACAGTGCTCAAACTAGGACCCTTGCAGTGTTTGCTATTAGCCTTGGAAGCAATGCGGCCTTGCATATTGCCCACACATACACGTGCTATCTAATCGCAACCACTCTCACCACCCAGCAAAAATTTGAGAATCTTCTCGATTAGTTTCTCTACGACAAGTGCATCTGGAAAATATTCAACCGGTGGGTAACTTTTTGAGTCTCATTAGGTAAGGTGCAAGCAGTACTTTAAGCCATATTTTAAAAAGATTATTTTAAAATTAATTTTAGTGTCTATATATAGATTACAACAGTACTGTTGATTTAGTATTAACTATTTTGGAATAACACCATAGAGGAAGGTTTCTTTGATGACAAGAGGCTGTCGTGGTCGTTATAAATTCCCTTAATTAAATTGCACATTAATTCGACATGTTAGAGCGATTTGTTCATATGTAAGTAATTGACTCTCACATAAGAGGAAGTTAACAGAGGTTTTGAGAAAAAAATTAAGGGAATTTTGACTTGCATATAGCATTCATACTTATCCACAAGTGAGAAACTTTTGTTGGTTAATTACTAATACGTAAGAGTTTTCTCACAATGTCATGCCAAAAGCTAGCTTATGAGTATATAAATAGTTTTGTTTAATGGGCATTTTCATTGTTAGATCATAAGAGAAACTGATATTTATTTTATTGTAATTTGTGTAGAATTGAACTGATTCAACTCAAGCATCATGAGGAATAGATTGCAATACTACCTGAGTGACTACTGGGAGGAGGTAGGCGACCCGCGCATCAAGAGCTTTCCACTGATGTCCGGTGGACCACTGCCAATATTTGCTATCATCGTACCCTACGCGATACTAGTCACCTGGATTGGACCTGCACTAATGAAGAACCGACAGCCATTCTCACTGCGCAGAATCATCTTTGTGTACAATCTCTTCAACATCATTTCAAGCGTCTACTTCTTCTTCATGACCATTCACCTTCTTCAATACGGCCGGCTTTTGCTTGATTTTCGCCGTGAAACAACCGAGATCTCGCCACGAACCGAGTTAATCTGTCACTTCGGTTGGTGGTACTTGATGTCCAAGCTCTTTGATCTGGTCGAGACAGTCTTTTTCGTGATGCGTCACAAGCAATCACAAGTGACCTTCTTGCATGTGTATCACCACGCAGCAGTGCCCCTGATAGTATGGATTGCCATCAAGATTTCGCCAACTTCCGGTCCCTCAGGACTGTTTCCGCTGCTCAACGCGGCAGTTCACACCATAATGTACACCTACTATCTGTTGTCTGCACTCGGTCCACAGTACCAGCGCTATCTGTGGTGGAAAAAGTACATTACTGTGATGCAACTTGCACAATTTGTTATCTTCATGGCTTATGGTTTGATCTTTCTCTTTCTTCAAGAAGGTTTCCCTCTGATTATAATTTTGATGCCTAACATTCAAAGTCCACTTTTCTTTGGTCTCTTCTACAACTTCTTCAAGCAATCCTACATCAAGAAACAGCACAAAATTAAGTCTAGCTAAAATGAGATTTAAAAAACCATACGTTGTACAGTTCTTGTAAACAAAACAATTTTTCCTATTTTATCACATTGCATTTGTTTATTTTTATTTTATTTTATTGTTTAAAATTTAAAATAATAAAAAACAATTTGTATGAGATGTGGCAACTTACACAACTACATTCCACAAGTTTTCACATATTTCTTTTTTTTCCTACTTCCTCTATCAATAACACGAAATTGAGTCTGTTGTCATTCGTAATCAGTAACTCATCACACGAATTAAAGTGTTGAATCACAAAGTTTGGTTGAAAGCAATATCGTGATATATATAAAGTTTTGATTGTCCATTGTAAAGTTGTTAATGTTGGTTGAATTCAACACAGACCAGAGCACGTCAACCTTGTGAACAAACAATTGATGGAGACATTGAACTATGTATTGTTTGGGCACTGGGCCGAGGTAGGCGACCCTCGAATTTCACATCTACCTCTGATGTCGGGAGGTCCACTGCCCCTAGTTGGCATCATTGCACTCTATCTTGCGGTTGTCACGTGGATTGCTCCTGTACTGATGAAGAACCGAAAAGCCTTCTCACTGCGCAGAATCCTTTTCGTGTACAATCTCTTCAACATCATCTCAAGCGTTTACTTCTTCTTGATGACCATTCATCTGCTTGACTACGGTCGACTTTTGCTCGATTTTTGTCGTGAAATAAACGAGATCTCGCCACGGACCAATTTTATCTGTCACTTTGGTTGGTGGTACTTGATGTCCAAGCTCTTTGATCTGGCCGAGACAGTTTTCTTCGTGATGCGCCACAAGCAATCGCAAGTGACATTTCTGCACGTGTACCACCACGCAGCAGTGCCCCTGATAGTGTGGGTAGCTCTCAAAATCGCACCCACCTCGGGACCATCTGGTCTGTTTCCACTGCTCAACTCGGCAGTGCACATAGTGATGTACACCTACTATTTTGTGGCAGCACTGGGTCCTCATCTGCAGCCATACCTATGGTGGAAGAAGTACATCACCGTGATGCAACTTGCACAGTTTGTCATCTTCATCCTCTACGGCATCATATTTCTCTTTCTACAACGAGACTTTCCACTCATCATGACACTTATGCCCAACATTCAAAGTCCTCTCTTCTTTGTTCTTTTCTATAACTTTTTTACAAAATATAACAAGAAACAAAAATAATAAAGTTCAATTAATGAAAATATTATTTAAAATAAAAAACAACTTACTAACACCAATTTGTTGGTCTAAATATATAAAAGGCTGAGATGACGTTAAAGAATTAAACAAGGTTTACATCCTTAATTTAAGGGAAATTTAATCTAATCGGTTGTTACTTATTTACTAAATGAAAGTGAATTAAATGACTTAAAATGAAGTAAGTGATTTGCTGGAAAAGTGGGGAGTTTTATTTTAGGTTGAAAATCAATGAGATGAGATACACTGTACAGATCATTAACTTGTCATGTCTAAGCATCACTAGTGAAAATGATCACATAGACCACTTTGCAAGAAGTGTACCGCTCATATATTTGTGCCAATTAGAGTAACTGGCACTTTCTGTATTTGTTTCTTTCATTCTCTTGGTCGCCTTGACATTTGATAATTAGCTCACAAATTTTTCAACAATGAAAACAAACACTTAAAAAAATAAAAATGTACAGTATCCAAGTGAGTGTTTTCAAGTTGAAACAATCCTGTTTAAACACGTTTTTTCACCAAATCGTACCAAATGATTCGTGCCTTTGATTTGAAATGAACACGCTTAGTGGAAGCAAGCTCAATTAAAGTTGATGAATTAAAACAAATACCCGCCTTCCGTGTGTTTGCGTCAGCTTTAGAAATCTTAATTTAAAGTTTTAAACAAATCATTGCAATTGAACAACACGGACCATTAGAGGGAAAGACTAAAACAACTACCAAAAAAACGATGACATAGGAAAGAGTATGAGGAGTAGCAAATCATCGAAGTTTAATTTTACTCAACTTTTCCTTTCGGCACATCGTGATATAAAAACACCAAAAAAAGTTTGGTTAGTTGGTAAAGTTTTTGCCTGATGGCAGTTCGAGTTGTACTTTTGTTCATTTGTTACCTCGCTGTCTTCATTCGGAATTGATTTTGTCAATATACTTTGATTAGAACATAAGTTTGGATGGAGTCTGTTCGGTACGCTTTGGTGGACTACTGGGAAGAGTATGGCGACCCTCGGATCGAGCAGTACCCACTGATGAGTGGTGGAATCACTACTCTGCTCACCATCATGGCAACCTACGTAGTGTTGGTCAAGTGGATTCTACCCGAGTGGATGCGCCACCGAGCACCTTATACCCTGAAAACACCAATCATTCTGTACAACATAGCCAACATAGTCTTCAATCTATACTTTTTTGTAAATGTACTCATCATTCTCGACTTTGGTCGTGATCTGTTCAACTTCAAACTGCAGCCACGCGACGACTGGTCCCCGCGCGCCCTCTACCGTGTTCGTTTCGTGTGGCTCTACTACCTGTGCAAGCTTTTCGACATGCTCGACACGGTGTTCTTTGTGTTACGCAAGAAATACTCCCAGGTTACCTTTTTGCACGTGTACCACCACGCAACGGTGCCCTTCATCGTGTGGACTTGCATCAAGTTGGCGCCAACCAGTGCTCCAGACAAGATGTTTCCCTTACTCAACTCGATAGTACACATCGTCATGTACACCTACTACCTGTTGGCCTCGTTTGGCCCTCAACTTCAACCCTACCTCTGGTGGAAGAAGTACATCACTGCAATGCAAATCTCACAGTTTGTCATCTTCATTATCTACGGAGTGGCGTTCACGATGCTTCAAGAGAACTTCCCAATGGCTTTCATGCTTAGTTGCAACATTCAAAGTCCCATGTTCTTTGTGCTCTTCTCGCAATTCTACCAAAAGTCCTATCAACAACGAAAAATGAAGTTAAAATCAACATAAATTTTATGATAGAGTCGATTCAATCAACGCACATTTGGAACCTTCATACTCGAGTTTATGCATGAGAACAAAATTTGATTAAAACGTAGACAGCGCCATCTTTCGGTCAAGGAAATTAAATGTTTAGTCTATCTGAATACTCGTTTAAATTTAATGCAACTTGTTAATAAATGGGTAACTTAATTAAAAAAATGGTTCAATTTATGTAATCCAAAAAATTTAATCTAAACATTGGATTTACTGCTAAATATACTATTGGTCAACATTCAATTTGTACTACCAAAATTATCGCTACTTACAGCTAGCTAATTTATTTTTCTAAACTGCCAAAATTAATTGTTAAATTTGGAATAATAAAATAATTTTTAAAAAATTATTATTACATAAGTTATCGTTCAGGATGATGAAAAAGGTACAATTGACATTAGTTGTCACAAAAAATACCGAGTTAGGATTGAGATTGTTGATTTTCAATTGGAGGTTAAGTTGCAAGAGAGAGAGAGAGAGAGAGAGAGAGAGAGAGAGAGAGATAACCCAGGCACAATATACAGGCAGACACTGTATACAATTCAATTGGACGGCAACCACAACGATGACTATGATTTGGCAATTGCATTGCTCGGGTGCCATTATCTTCTTCGAGATGACCTTAAGGTGAGCAAGCGCGTGATCTTGTCTTATAAGCATGTGTTCGGCTAAGATCAAAAGCTCCAAATTCAAATTTCGATTATCTTAAAGTCGAATTACAAACAATTCAATTTATTAATTATCTTGAATTAGAATTTCTGATACCCTCGGGAATAAGTCATAAAGAATTGGTCATTTATAATTTTATTGGTCACTTTCAAAATAGTTAATATTTATTTTAACTTATAAAAAAATTGAATAAGAACTTTGGCATAATGTAAGTACAATATTATTTGAAAATTAATTCGCGCCATCTATCGGTCAAGATAGGAAACTCAAATTTAAAGTTGTTTACAATTTTTCAGTACCACCAGATAGGTAATAAATTATTACTAATAATAAAAAAGCCAGACAAACTTAAATCTTGCATAATTATGCAAACCTAATAAAAACATTGTGATCATGATAATAGCTATACCTGAAAACCAATCGTACTCTTTGGTTTGTGATTACCGTAAGTCTCATTATGGATTGCTAAAGAGCTTAATGAGCGGTGCGCGATCTTACCTTGAGTTGCGAGTTCGATTTGGTATGTACGTTTTACCTTTTCTACCATTTTTCTCGTGCCAATAAAGTACTTCGTATATTAATCATCTTCTGTTTGCGTGAAGTCCGAGAAATTCAAATACACCATCGAATGAACCACCACTCAGCTGATTACCAGTATCAAACTTTATTTTCCTTTTTTTCATCTTCAGTGTGTCTAATATGTGTATGTCTCAATAATTTACAGACACACACACACCTCAAACTCCAAAATACTTCAAAACCAGTGTTACAGTGTCAAACAAAACAAAATAAATAAAGCGGTATGTATGTATGCACTTTGTGGTTTTTTTTGAAAAGCGAGAATGAGAATAAAGTGCCAAAAGTTTTTGAAAAGTAGAGAAATTAAGACAGGTTAAAGAGAGAGAAAGATAGAAAGAAAAGCAAAACACAACGGTCAAGTATAGCACTTGAAATGTGCAAAGAGCCCTCTACAACAAAGCCATTATCATCGTCGTCGGAACAGATCACAAGTTGGGTTTGAAAAAGAAGAGCAAGAGAAAGAAAGAGAGAGTGAGCGATTAAGTGAGAAAGAGTTGAGTGTCACAGTGAAAGTGCGTGTGCACAAAGGCAGAGTGTCGGCAAGTGTAGACTTCTTTTACTTGAGCTCGAGTCGATCGAGTCTTCAGAAGTTTCATCAGAAGCCACTATGTGGTGTGAAAGAAATGTGAAAGCAAGCGAGTGAGAACAACAACATAGTCAGAACAATATTGAAAAAAATTGTGAGCAAATTAAATATGAAATAAGAGTGTGTAAGAGTTAAGTCGTCTTTGGCCATGGCGCAAAGGTTTTCGCAGAAAAAGAAGAAGAATACAAAACAAAAGAAAAAGAGGTGAGTTGAGAGGGGGAGAAGGAAGAGAATTAACCCTTAACCTGAATTTAAAATCTCTTCAAAGGTAAAGCTGATGATGATCATCGCGAGTATAGCAGATTAGGAGAGACTAACTCGGAAATGGCAAAAAGGGAAAGTGTTACTCCGCCTTGACGGTGTGTCCATTGGAGTGACCATTGGTCATCTTGGCCCGTCTCGTGTAGGACCGTCGGTAGAAGGAGTAGAACATGGCGAAGAAGATCACGGGCTGTACGATGCCGAGGTAATTGAAGACTTTGGGGTAGCCTCGTTGGTTGAGACAGAAGAACCACCCGAAGATGCCGAAAATCACGAATTGACCCAGTTGTAGCTGTGTGAGGTACTTCTTCCACCAGGTGTACTGGTGAAGACCCAGTGCCGACAGGGTGTAGTAGGTGTACATTACTGTAATTATTACATAACATTATTAGTTGAGTACCAATTAATTTGAGCTTTATTTTAAATAAAAAACAATTTGAAAACTTTAGACAATATTCAAAATTTTTAAAACAAAGTATTTCAGAACTCGCTTGGAACTAGATTTTTTGATCAAGTTTCATAGATTAGTAGATTCTAATAGATAGCTATCCAATGAGAAATAGTAGTGAAGGACAACTCGATGGTATCGATTTTGAGACATTTTGTTTTTTCCCTTGACATCACAACACGTTATGGGAATAGGTAGAAATTATTCTTGTGTGCTTATGATACACGATATTTTTGGGCTGCTCACAAACAACGTTGCTTTCTCTCTCAATTTTTATCTGCAAAATACTTTGAATTTTGTGCAAGTGCACAATGTCACATAATTGGGTTAATGATGGAGTTAAGTGATAAATCATAATAATTTGATCAAACAAAACAACTCTAGACAAACACATACAAACGCACATGCACACAAGTTTCATTTCGTAAAGTTTACCTGTCTCACCTTTAGTTTGCATGTAGGCAAAAAAGGTAAGCATCGATGGCTAAAGATTTACATCTCATCTTTTGTTCTTTATATTATAATGACTTCTATGAGTTAATGAACTTGTTATTGTCACTTGAACTTAGAGAGCATTTTCTCACCTCAAAGCATAATTTAATTGTAGGAGGCTGTTTTTAGATCATCATAACATAGATCGTTGCGAGGAAGAGAAACCAGATCTAGATAACTATTTTCTTGGTTGTTGTAATTAATATATTTATATACATTTTATTTGCCAATTATATAGATTTGCTTGGTTTACTTTCTCTCCCATTGAGTTTTGTTTGGTATCTCCATTGAAGCAATGCACTCATACTTTCTTCATTTAGTTACGCATCATTGATTTTATTGTCACCATCTCATTGTCATTTTGTCATTGTACTATTTCATATATTTTAAATATTTTCTAATTTAAAAGCCAAATGAGCAAAAGTGTGCGCAACTGGTGATAGATGAAATAATAAGGCGTGATAAACGATCTGTTTTTAGAACACATCAAAACACCATCATCATTATTATCTTCAAATGTATCATCATCATCACCGGCATAGACTAACTATACCAACTAATTGATGGTGATGATGATGTTAAGGAGTGTGAGAGACTTGCAAGTGGCATGATCATAATTACCACACACTCTTTGATACACACCTTTATCAAGTCTACTAGTAAAGGGTGCTTCACTTCACTTGCTTGCGTTACAGTTTAGGTTAGACTAGACTAGAAACACTATAAGTTCAACATTGTGACAAGTGACAAGTTTTGCTAATAGTTAAAACGCGATGACATTCTAATCTAGCATAACGCTTCAATTGAACGTGCTTGGGAATGCTATCATCAAGATGATCAAGATGAAATTGAAAGAGAGAGAAGAGAAATGAAACTAGACATTAAAATTATAACTTAGACAAAATGAAGGGCAGATGGGAAAACTACCATCAAACACAATGGGTTTGATCAACAGTAAGAAAGCAAGTTTGTGTAAGAGAGAGAGAGAGAGAGAGAGAGAGAGAGAGAGAGAAAGAGAACTTTACTATATTACTCTCTCACTCTCTTCCTTACTCCTTCTTTAGCTTTCTTTCTTTTTTTCTCTCACTCACTCACTTTCATTGATGAAGTTAAAATTAAAATTTAAAATCAAAGTACATTCTCGTGAATATATTAAAAAAACTATCTATTTACAAACTCTTAAAACGTGACATCGAGGTATAACAGCAAAAATGTTATAAAAAGCGCATGCGCAAATCAAGTGGCAGAACTTGAAGCAGTGACACGTGGCTCTGGTGGTTACAAAAAATAACTCTCTCTCTCTCTCTCATTCACTCACTCACTTTACTTCCCATTTCTTTGTTGTCTATTTGATAACAAAAGAACTTTTAAATGCTCACTTGACCATCGGATGATGATGATGCTGCTAAAGCATGGAAACCTAACCTAATGTGTGTGTTATATAATACATAAAATATACAACAATGATATTAAAATGTAATTTGTGATGTGTGTGTACTATCTAGGTGATATATGTGTAGGTATAGTCATCATTCAACGCTCAGATAGACCACCAACGTGGTCAATATTATTATTACTACTACTATTACTTTATGTGTGACAGTGTCAACTTGACACATAGAGGTTGGGAAAAGAGAGAGAGAGGGGGGATATAAACACGAGTCAAGCACGTGTCACCTTTCCAAGCGTGTCATTCGTTGTTTGCAAGGTAATGTCTAGGAGGAAAATGATGTGTCTAAAGAATTGGCAAAGAGAGAGAGAGAGAGAGAGAGAGAGAGAGAGAGAAAATGAAAGGAATGAAGAGAGGATGGTAAGTTGGTGACTTAGTGTGAGAAGGGAAAGTGAGCGCATCGTATCAGAGTTAGAGAGAGAGAGAGAACGCATCTAATTACTGCCTTAGAATAGTAATATACTCGTGCTGATAGAAGAATTGGTCAACAACACTGGAGAGAGAGAAAGAGAATATTCTACTCATACACAGGACAAAATAAGACAAGATAACTATGATAGTGAGAGAGGGGA
>WURS02031285.1:0-11592 GCA_011762765.2 Rhinocypha anisoptera | reverse complement strand
CCTCCCTCCCGCAAGGGGTGTGACACCATTTTCCTCGATACGATCCTCGTTCTCCATCTCTTTTCGATCCACTTTTCCCCCTTGATCCTCCCCTTCTCAACTCACGCCATGGTGATCTCTCTTTCTCTCTGTTTCTCCTTCAGGAGTTAGTTCTCTCGTGCGAGCAATGATCAGTGAAAAAGTTCCTCTTTGTCGGGGAATATGGGAGCAGAAAAATTCCTTTTTGTCTTCCCTTTTCTCTTAGCTGCCGAAGCGCAGTGCTTTACCAGCATCCAAGGATTCCCTTAGAGCTCGTATTGATATTTTTTTGTAGATATTTGTTGTTAATTTCTTTCTATTATGGCTAGTACCTTTCAAAATAAGTATACCAGCTGGTCCATGAGAAAGGATAAAAAACATAGATTTCAGAGGCTTTTGAGATGTGGATTTGGCGAAGGATGGAGAAGGTGAGGTGGACGGAGAGAAAAACGAATGAAGAAGTTTTAAGAATGTTAGGGTAGGACTGGTGTTTGCTGCAAAAAATCCAAAAAAGACGGGAAATTTGGATGGAGAGGATACGCAGAGGCAATGGGTTGTTGAAGGTTGTAGTGGAGGGTAGAATGCTGGGTAAGTTGGGTAGGGGTAGGAAGAGAATAGGGATTTTTTTGATGAAATGATAGGTGGTGATACGTATGCAGATTTGAAGAGAAATTAAAGTTAGATGTTGCGCGGCTAATCTAATCTAGAGCTCATCAAAAACCTACCTTAACCGGTAGATTACCCTTCTATCAACAATATCAGCTGGTGGCCGGTTAACGTGATTATTCATCATCATCGTCCCATTTCTCGTCTTTCCGATGCTTTCGGTTGTTAACAAAATAACGTTGCTTAACATTTAGGGTAGCTCATTGGATCGAGGAAATTGTATTTCATCCAAAAATTACTATTCATCGTTTCAGGGTTTTTGTAATTTTGTTTCCCGTTTCAGTCCAAATCTCTTATCCGCATATTGCTATGCCTGATGCGCTATCTTTTCGTTCCATTCCTTCTGCCTCTGTGGGATAGTTTTGTATTATTCCTTAAAATATTACGAAAAGTAAGTCCTTCTAATGCGTACTCAATAAAATGTGAACGATCCTCTACGTAATTAGATTGATAAAATTTTAAATATTGTTTCGTATAATTACCCAAGATTTCCAATTTCCAAAATATTTCTTTTACTACGGTTGAAAAAAATATTAAATAAGAGAAATTACGGAAAAAAGTGTGAGAAAGGCAACATATGATGACGGCGCAAGGACGTTGCTTGTCTAGTCATAGTTAAGATGAGATATTTCAAGGGTTTTTAAAAACTAATGAGTCCTCCCTACTGGTACCATTTGCATTTTGCCCTATTTTCTACAAACCTTGTTTATCTGTAGCATTAGTAACCCTAAATTTATCCTAATCCTCCTCAAAATTCCTCCTATAAAAATCATGGGAGCCTAGGGATGGCAAGCTGGACTGTGGAACTGAGGGTAGCCGGTTCGAGCCTTGGAGATGACAAATTTTCTTGGTTTGACTTTGTCCTAGATTCCGAGACCCGCACAGACAACTTCGATACACGCAACCTCTGGTGGAAGGCAGCAATTTCACCAGAAGGCATTGATGGCACAGGTCAAATTGATGGGTCCGGCTTCAAATTCCACAGCTGAGGGCGAGAGTGAAGTTCACCGAATCGCCCTCGGAACTACGATGTGGAAGGCGATGGGAAACTACCACAGAATCTCCCTAGAAAATACAGCCTTGGCTGAAATAAAATCAAACTCCGGATTGAAGTACCAATATGATCAAAATCTTAGTGTGATACAAGTTTTCGGCATGTGATAAGTCATTCACCAAAAATGTAACAAAAATGGGAATTAATCGTTGAATAAGGCTTATTTTCTAATTGTTTAGTCTCTTGAATTTTGGGTAGCGAATTCGATTTCACTGATTCCACAGTAGTTTCCAGAAGACCTAAATAATGGTTCCCTGAGTCTCCGCTATGGCTTCCTTTCTATCTTCCTTTTGTGACATTCTACACATTTGTAAGAATGAGTAATAATTTTCTTAGCAATTCATTTCAACATATTTGACGTATTTTGTCTCATCTTTAATGATGACACGTTGCACGCATTGCTATAAAGTGAGCTCAGCATTTGTAATTAGTTCTCATTTGATTTTACCAATCCTTTCCCTCCGGTATTTTTAAGCATCGAGGAGCGTTATTGTCTTTAGATTCATTGTAGAAATTAACATTTGTTGTCGAAAAGTGTGAATTATTAGATTCTATTTGTTGAAATCCTCATGCATCCCTCGAGGGCACAATGCAGTCGATGGAAATTCATTAGGGGCGTTACATAGTTTCTCATGCAAACCTAGATAACAAAGAGCTTTGTTTTTGAGCATGGCGTCGCCTTCTGCTGCTCCTCAGCTGCTCTCCGTAACCCAATTCTCCCAGCGGACAAAGAAAAATCAATCGCCTGGGGAGACTCTCCTTCTTACTGAAAATTGGATCTGGGAGACATTCCTCCCTTGTGGGACGCTTAAATCCAATGTTCTCGCCATGCCCTCTCGAATCTCCCTACGCGTGGGTGACCCTCTGAGAATTTTGGGAGCGATTCAGTTGTTGCAATAACTTTGGAATTAGATGACTCGAGGGAAAAAAGACAGAAAAGTGAGACACGCAGACGGGAGTGGCATAAGAAAAGAAGTTCTAGACGCTGCCAAACATCAGTAGGTTGTAATTTACTCTGTGCCACCTGGAAACTGATAATTTTGGCGTGCCTGCTGCCATAAATTTCCTTTAGAAGCTACAATCGCACGAATATGTTTCAATCCAAATAAGTGTTGATACTGCCCTCCATTCTTCCGTTTTACGATTCGACTCTATTTTGTCATTGTACTATTTTATTAGTCCGTTATAAATTTACCTATAGGGTTACACTCATCGTTATTTTAATAATAGCAATAATAATTTATTTAACGCGAATAGACAACCCACTTTTTACTTAACTTCCGTACATTAATTACCAAAATCAGTTTTTTTTATTAATCCGACGAAAAAATATAAATGGGAATTCGATGAAAAATGAAGATATTCAAAAACATAATTTCATGTAAGTGATGTGCCTTTAAAGATACATGAGCCGGTAATTAATATCGTCCATCAGAACTTACTCTTGACTGCTAGAACAGCTATCAGTTAATTTATTAACGCTTTCACATTCAGTGGCGAAATTATTCTAGTTACTTTCAACAACGGAATAGGCTATTTATTTGAGTTAAAATGTTATCATTATGCATATATAAATATACTTATTACTAAATGTATTGGTGACATGTAGGATTCACTTTTTCAAAACAATCTATGAATTTAATTTCTCCACTTGTCTATGCAGTTTTACTGTCGAATGCTTTGTATTATCCGGAAATAATGTTATTTCACCGGCATTGGCTTCTGACTATGATGGCCTCGGGTAGGTCCCGAATATAATTAATAGTCCTTTCTTCGAGTCGGAACAAGATCGGTCATGTAAATAAGTGTACGGACCCCACTCTCCTTTTCCCTTCTCAATCAAATCGCTCCTCGCCTCCACAAGGCCCCCTTCTTTCTCAGCGATCGCTCACACCCGACTGCCACGCTCGCGTGGGAGTGAAAGGACGTCGCCAATCACCGGGAGGGTGCGGTTGACCCAGTTGGCAAGCACCGCGGGGGAGGCGGAGCTCGGGGTATCGGTGAGGTGGAGCTGGTGGGAGGAAGGGGATGTTTTGGTGGTGCAGCGGTGGTGCGGACGGAGAGAGAAGTCTCTGTGTGTGAGGACTCTGTGTGTGTGTGTTCACGGCAACGTCGCCCGTGTGCCGCGCCCCACTCCTCATCGATCAGCTGCCGCTTCTGCCATCCGCGTGGCGCGCCAAAGGCCGGGGAGAAAGCGAGGATTCCTCTTCCCCCCTCGTTCTTCCGCTTGTTAAATAACGCATTTTCAAAACGGTGTTCCCCTCATTTGGTTTCCCGCCGCATAAACGTCACTCCAGATAGGCGTACATTAACTCTCAGCAGAACCGCAATTCCACTTTCCGTTGTTTTATACCCATCTCCCATACATGTATGCATGCATATATAAATAAATAAATATAAGTAAATATCAACGAGGAGACTCATACGAGTTTATATAAGCATTCACTACCACAGGGGTGGCAAAGTAAAAACAGGAGCAGAGACACTTGTGTACTTCTCTCCATTGAGGAAGATGGTTGCACCATTGAAATATTCGGAAGCTATTATTTCAGTGTCTCCCCGATTTTGACAGCAAAATCGAAGAGACACAAAATCGAAGAAATTATAGCTGACCAGGCTATTATAATTTGGCTTTTGTTTAATAATTTTGATATGCAGCATAGTGTCAATCAAGTTGTATTGCTTGTGCATATGGTTAGAGTAGTAGTATTTTTATTTATATGGTGCTTCGACGACTATGGTCATTTCGCACCTCTTCAAATCATAGAAAAAACTAATTGGACAAACACAACACCCATGCCCAAGGCGGGTCTCGAACCCGCGACCCTTGGGTTGGCCGGCGAGCGCACTAACCCGGCTGGCATATAGTTAGTCATCTACTGAATCTTAATTTCCCCAAAAAATTTTTCACATTAAGAATTATAACAAGATAAAAAGTTCTAATAAATATCCTTCAATGGAGAACTTTACGAGGATTCAGTATTAACATTTAAGTGAGATAAATGTGAATCTTACATAGAATACTTTAAATATTATGCCAAAGCATGAATCCATCAAGTTGTGATTTACTCATAAATATTGTTTAGAATAAGAATATTTGATATATTATTTATCTCCTTTTTGTGATATTTTTGTTTTGCATAATTACTATAGTGAGAATGAGGTAGGGTTGCTTCAGAGTTATTGTCTTCCCTTAGGCAAAAGGCATCAGATACAGTGGTAATTTTGTGTCAATTTTCGCCTGTATCCACACGAAGCAAATATATATAACTAATTTTTACTTTTCATCTTTTCAGAATGTGGTGGACTATCACTGGGAATTTTGGAAACATATTGCCGATAGACTGGTCGAAATCATATGCTCGGAAACTTCACATGCCAACACTCAATCTCAATGAGAATAAGGTGAGAGCATACCTCAATACTGGTAACAAAAAAGTTTCGCATTTATACCATTGGTATTTTCTCTTATGTAAATTAGTTTTTTAAATATACTTTACTTTGCCCATTGTAAATTTATATTTATACCACTACTCTATTTCAATCAACCCATAAATACAGATACTTGTTGTCATTTTTTTCATTAATATTCATGGTGTTACAGAAAAACTTTCGGATTTGATGCCACTAATGTGTTGCTAAATCTCTTTGAGGTTACGCATTCCAGTGGAAAAAAGGTTACATAGATACACTATATTACCAATATTGCCCACTTTCAAATCTGGGAATAATTTGGAAGTTTCTAAGAAAAGGATGGAAGTTAATGTTGTTTTATCATTGATTACAAGTTATGGTCTCCTCAGTGAATTTTAATGATATTGTCTATTTTCTTTTTGTTATTATTTCTAAATAGGTGAATAGATTATGTAAATTATTTTTTTTATTTTATAATAATTTGATGATATGATTTATTTATAAAGTATGAGGTTATGGTTGACCAGTGGGTAGAGCACTTGGCTATTGAGAAGGGGAACTGGGTTCAAGTCCTGGGGCACCTGCAGCTAAACCCAAGTTCAATGAATTCATTATATAGAATATGTACCCCAACACATAGGTATGTATTTGAAAACTTCCAGAATTCTAGAATGGACCTTAGTTATGGACTTCTTTGTATCTCTCTGCACAAATATTCAAATATTTAAAGTATTTTTTGTTAAATGCACCTTGTAGAAATAGTGCTCAACTAATAAATTATTCATTAAAATTTGGCATTTTAATTCATTGAATATTACAGTAAACCTGGGATGAAACCTTAATTAAAGTAAAATTCAATCTGTAATCTGTGAAATCACATTTTTTTAAAATTCATCCCCATTTTAGAAATAGGATGGTTAACCATGGACAACATTATAAATGTTAACATTTGGGTATGAGAGTTTAGGAAAATTTACTGAAAGAGAACAGGGGAACCTACGGGGAAAACTAAAACTCTCCTACCATAACTAATGCATCTACTATGCCACACTAGGGCTGATAGCTAATGATGGGGAAAATCAAAATGCTACTACCATTACTAACGCTCAGTGCTCAGCCATAAGGGCCGCAATATCTAAACAAAGCTAAACTATACGACCTAATTGGTGAATGAATTTTGCAATTTGTTACAATAATTAATTTTTTATGTAAAAATTAAATTCTGACCATTTTGATACTAAGGGTTTTCGGCGGGAAGCCATAAGCTGCTGACTGTAACATCAAACACATTGAAGATTCGAGGCAGTTGCATTGTTTGTATTCGGATTGTTTATTCGGGATGAAGCTTGGCCATTGTGTTTTGCTTTACAGTCGCAAGAAATGGCTCATGAAAATAGGTTTATGAAGTCTCAATCTAACAATTTTCTTAAAGTAAGTGCTTTGATGCTTATAGACTATAGTAGAAAAGATAGCCGATTTAATGCACCAAAAGTTCGGGGAGTTAAGCAGACAAGGTAGTTAAGTGTCCAATTTTGACATGTCTTACATGAGTACACTTAATGTCTAGTTGTGTATTTTTGGTATTTAGGCAAATAAAGAAAGTATTATTATCTTAGTCATGAAATTAACTTTTTAAAAGTTTTTTGCAATTCCTTTCTTTACATTTATTAAATTAAATAAGTCTGACAAATTCGGTGTCTTTTATGAAGTGAAGAAATATATATACCATACACAGAATTTATTTTATGGAATATGTTCCAATTTATTGAAAAATTGTCTTAAGGTTACATAATTAGAGAGGGATGGTTGTTTATACTGTTGTTGTACATATGTGCAGAATCTTAAATATAGAGTTACAAAGAATTTCTTTTAGTTATTGTGTTTAACTAAAATGCATTATCATGAGTATGGACTACAAATATCATGATTTTATTTATCAATTTGACTCTATTAAAACGTTGGTGAGATAACACTTAATTAATCCTTTCTGAAAACTGAACTTCACATTGCATTTGTTAATTAAAACATTTACCTTTCACAAATGGGATTTGTAACAGATCCTATTTCATCACTGTATTGGTATTTCAAATTAGAAAATAAACACTAACAAAGTGCTGATGAAGATATTGTAGTAGTTTATTTGGTGCCATTATTTCTAAACTTATTTACAAGTGGTCCTCACAGCAGTAATATGATGCACTGGTGTTGATTTTTTGTTGCTTCTCCTTGCTACCATGAATAATTTCTTCCATGTTGTTATGTCAACAATAACAAGCAAAACAATAAATCATTTTTATCGAGTTTTCAGAGTCATAGATATGCAGCATGGGACAAATCAATATTTATAAACTTTTCTGAACATTTTGCATTGAGACAACAATGTAATTCTAGGCGGAGCTCAACGAGAGACATGTGCTTCTATCCCATAGCAAAGCGAATAAGCTCTGTATGACATCATTCCACCTTCAGAAATAATCGACAATCTTCAGAGCATTTCCACTGGGCTCAAGAAATCTAACTTTCACTGAGCTTTTCTGTGGTAAAAGTTACAATATGAATTTGGAAACTATCACTGTTATTTTTTCATGCCATACGGTAAACATTTTTTTGAGATAAATTACAACGATCACTAGTTTCTAGCTATTACAATCATAATTTTAGCTGGGTAATAAAATAAATTAGAATAAAATATACTGTTTTTTACACATAAAAATTTATTGTACGACGTTTCATTACATAAGTAACATCCTCAGGTAATTTATCATCACCTGATGACATTAATTATGTCATGAGACCGGATTTAAAATAAATTTTTATGTAGAAAAGGCAGTATGTTTTTTTTTTCAACCTTTAAATTAGAAATATCAACAATATTTTTATTTTGTAATGTCTAAGGAATGTGCTTTTGGAGTAATTTCCTTTCACTTTCATTCCATTTTACATTATTGTTCCACCTGTATTGACTTGTATCACCTATATATTTAATGACATGTAATATGTGTTTGTAGGGAGCTAAAGGAGGCAATGGTGCTCGACGCAGAGGTCACCATGGGTCCAGAAAGAGTGGTTGTGATAAGGAAGATGCAAGCAACGATGGCGAAGACGATGATGATGACTGCGATGATGATGAAGAAGAGGATGACGATGATGATGATGCAGTTGCATGCGATCTGGACATGCACTCTCTGATTCTATCAGGCCTGCGCCAGAGTGGTGATGACGAGGATGAGATGCCCTTGAAGACAGCTGATGAGGTGATAAGAGAGATCGATGACATGATGCAGGTGAGAAAACCTAGAAAATAATCTGTAAAATTTGTTATATCTAGGGAGCAGTGATGTATGCTCAATGGGCACATGTGTCATTGGAATACGTGTTTATGTTAGGTGTTGAATAAAGCTGAAGATTACTACATATATTTTTAACTCAGTGCCATGTGATGTGGCTTTATCATAGGTCATCAGTCATGATATTTATTAGATTCTTCTTTCCACCAGCATCTTCACTTCCACGTATACATTGCTTGCTTTGTGCATCAATCATCCCCCTCATTTGCATTGCACCCAAATGCTATAAATGTCTAAAAGGTCTTCTTCTCATTTTTTCATGAGTTTTCATTAGCTTCTTTCTTCATCTTCACTTTCCACCATTTTCCCACCAGGACCATTTTCATTAATTATTCAAACCAACCATTTCATCTTCAAAATTACCATGTAGCACTACATTTCAATTGATTGTAGTTTTCAGTTATCTTCTGCTGTAATAATCTCATGTTTTTTGCATAAATGCCAAATGACTGAACTGGAATAAAGAAAAAAAACATTATTTTGTAGAATATAAATTTGGCCCCCTTGAATTTTTCTATACAATGCAAAAAACAAAGCTCTCTAAGAAGATTAAGAAAAACATTGATTTACATATTTATTTATTGTCTTCTCAACATAAGGGGAATATAACAATAAATATTAACAATAAGTTCCAGTTCATAGGGATTTCTTGGATGATCTGTAAATTCACAAATGGTGATAACATTACTCCTGTTGATTTTAAATCTAATCTTGATGTTACTTTAATAAAGTATGAAAGTGACATAATTGAAAAAGGATGTAGGTTGGAGTATAGTGAAAAATATTTCCACAAAGGGTAGCAGTTACCACTTGAAATAGGAATGAATCATCTTGTACTAAAACATGAAAATATGTTAGAAGAAGGTGTAAGCTTTGTCATAGTCACACATCTAGTAGATACATGCAAAAATTCAAGTTCATCTAAACCCAGGCTGTTTTCTAAACTTTGATGAAACTGCCTCTGGGATGTTTGTTTCAGTGTAGCTAAATGCACACCCTTTTGGCCAGTGTTGCATAAATTCACCATATTGCTTAAAGAAGCAAAAGTTAAAATGTATTAATACAATCTGAAAAATAATTTATTCTTCTCCATTAAATTCAAGCTTCAATAAAAAATATTTTTTAAGATGTTTTTTCATTATTCACCCAAAATGGTTCAATGGCAAATATGATAAAATTTCAGTGCCTAATCAACTACACTAAAACCTTTTAAAACCATTACTTTAGGAAACTCCATCAACTGAGTGCTCTGTGGATTCTGACAGAGGGTCCCTTCTGGGATCAACTGATGCTCTGGACCAAAAAGGCAAAGAAGTTTTGCAGTCACCTTTATATGAAGACAGTGAGTTTCAAAAAATCCTCACCTCTTTGAGAGGCATGTGACGATATATTGTCACTAGACACTCAAAGGGTTAAACTAGAACAATTGTAATGCATTTCAAATGACAATGGATTTTATTCAAACAAATTCAGAAGGGGGTGTCAAGTAATAAATAAACAAATAAAGGCAAACAATTTCTCAAAATATCCATGGCACTTCTGGGAGTACCCACCAAAAAATCAATAGCACTAAAGGGGTTAAGCAGAGACGTCATAACATGTAACCAATATTTTAGATGCATGTTCATTGCATATTGATTTATCCATATTTCACAGTAAAATTGAGAAAAAAGAAATAGCAAGAAAAAGAAAACACAAACAATCAGGTGTGATTTCTGTGATAATTAAAAGTGGTATGTATCAAGAAAATAAAAACTTTCTTCGATTTGGCAACTCTTTGTTTTCATTAAAAAGCCAATTACATATTATGTCAGTTCAATTTCCTATCATTTTTTGCTTTTAATTATTCCAGATTTAATCAGAAAATATCATAATTTTCTCATTAAAAATAACGCCTCTGGTGTTGATGAGGCATTAGATGTTTTTTTTCTACTTTGGAAATACTCGTGAAGCATTTCTGTTCTAGTTGCAACTTGGGCTTTCCTCTATTGATACACTATAGTGCAGTGATGGTGAATCCTTTGGCAATTGAGCACCAAAGTTAGAGGTGTCACTTACCCTACCCTCCTCTCATGGTGTGAAAGAGCAATTGTGTTGCCAAATACACACTAAGTATTTTCACGGGAAAATTCAAGTGACACGGTAGCTCAGATCGTAAGAGCATCCGACATGTAATCGGAAGATCCCGGGATCGATTCCCGGTCGTGGCATATTTTTTCCGTGAAATATACTATTCCCTTGTGTTCGTCTTATATGTTTTCCTATCCAGTTTTTTTCCAATTCCAATTCCAAATAATATTTACAGCCTCTGACGTATTTTATCATATATAAGAAAATCCTATACCTACGTAATGACATTAAAACGCGAACAGATATACTTTCTGCTTACGCATTAAGCGAGAAATAACGCGACGGTCATAAGCGTCGACCACTCACAGCGACGACGACGCTCGGTGGAAACTCGGACTTTACCTTCTGAGGAATATGAAATAACAGGTGACACATAAGGACTCAAATTTTTTTTAGAAAGGTACACAGAACACCAATATGTTTCAAAATCATATGTCATTCAATCACAATATTGGTTTACTGCAGTCAAGGTTTAATTTATTTCTGGGGGTAATTATGATGTGGTGGTGGCTTCCCCATCACCTTCCACATCACAGTACTTGGGCCGATTCCGTGAACTTCACTCTCGCCCATTCAGCTGTGGCAATTGATGCCAGACCGATCATTTTGACCTACCCTTGATCAAAGCCTTCTGGCCTTCCACCAGAGGGTGCGTGTATCGAAGTTTCTTGTGCTGTTTTCGAAATGTGGTGCAAATTCAAGCCGAGAAGATTTTTTGTGATCTCCAAGGTTCCGAATATGAGACCCTCAGTTCCGTAGTCCAGGACGATAGCCCTAGGCTACCTTTGAGAACTCACCAATATGTTTATAATATTATTATAACGTCCCCCCAACGTTTTAAATTGCATTTATTTTGAAATGTCTCTCTCTCAGAAAGGGAGAGGGGCCTCCCCTCGACGGGCACAGTCACACATTTTTCGCACGGCGTTGTGCTTACTGTTTCATCTTAAATGCAATCGGATC
>WURS02031274.1:0-11594 GCA_011762765.2 Rhinocypha anisoptera | reverse complement strand
TCGCAAACCCACCCACTACCTCCCCTCATTCGTCACCTCCGTCGCCCAAGAGGGACGCCCCGTTCCCCGGCCACAGTTCTTCGTGGCAGGGGTAAGGTAAGAGCCCCAAGGGTTTTTTGCAGGGCGGGCCGGGGTGATCTCCACTCCCGCTCTTAGGCGGTGGTGGAAGGCAGCAATTTCACCAGGAGAATTGATATGTCACCGGGTCAAAATGATCGGTCCGGCATGCCTATCGGCTTAGCCTAGCGTGTAACTCGCTCGCCGGCTAACCCAAAGGTCGCCGGAGTCTCGCACAGGGCGTGGGTGTTGTGTATGTCCAATAGGGTTTTTTCAATGATTTGAAGAGGTGCGAAATTAC
Organism: Rhinocypha anisoptera; assembly: GCA_011762765.2. Taxonomy (NCBI): domain Eukaryota; kingdom Metazoa; phylum Arthropoda; class Insecta; order Odonata; family Chlorocyphidae; genus Rhinocypha; species Rhinocypha anisoptera. Next base: position 11,236 of record WURS02031274.1, on the reverse strand, counting down.
CACAGCCGTCGAAGCACCCTATAAACAAAAATACTTCTACTACGCGGTCCGGAATCAACTGCCACAGTTGCTGAGGGCGAGAGTGAAGTCCACGGAATCGGTCTCAGTACTCCTACGTATGTCGAAGGTGATGTCGTATCCCTATTTAATGCATCCTCCGCTGCAGTAAAACAATCTCCGGATTAAATTATCAATGATAATGATGAATGTTTAAAGAAGAAATTTTCTTGGAAAACGAGAATTTTTTCTTCATTAAATCATCATCACAATGAAGACAAAGTACGATAAACAAGCTGGACCAGTACGTCTGACATTTGAAAAGAATTTAATATAGAGTCCAAGTAAAATTCAATGGTCATACCTCAGATGCCAAAGATTGATGCATAAGAACTTACTTGCTGGTTTGAATATTGGTGGAGCATACACCATACAACTTCGCCTATGTTATGACGTCGCTCATGGTTGTAAAAATTATTACCATACATAATTTCCTGAGTTCCATTATTAAAACACGAGACTTACTGTAACACCCTGGTTGCGTTACTTTGATAAACAGAGCGTATACGGCAATTTGTCCGTTTCATGAGAGTGAACTTCTAACGAACAATGCATTAATTATTTTCATGTTAAAACTATTATAAGCATTATAATCCAGCTATATTTACCAAATAAGTTTTAATGAGCTTTTATTTTGACATAGTACCATAATTAGTGTTAGAAAAATCTTGATAACCCAATCAGAGATAAAACCAATTAACGCCCATTTTAACATTTAAAGGCGAGGGTCGAAGAATTGAAAATGCCTCAATTTATTTTAAATGTATGGTATCGTAAATCTCTTACAATAAAATTAATCAGAATACGGATCGGAATTTCACTTAATGATACCGTTTGTCATAAATGTAATTTTTACAGTGAAATGTAGTTTCGAAATTGTATTAATATAAGTAACTAATATCAGATATCAAAATTAAATGCTCTCTAACGATTTGTTTTTGCAAAATGTATCGTGTTGCAAATTTGGAAAATAGCGTTATTACCATATAATTAACTACCAATTGACGTGAATATACAAAATGAATCGAGCAAATAGAAATAATGACGTAGCTAATAATTCTTGGAAAAAATTATTATTATCCATTAGGCATTATCCGTAAATACTCCAATAAACGTTTTTCAACGATTAACATTTAAGGGTTATCCGCTCTTGAATTGAAAATTGTCTTTAACACAGAATATTTGTTTCAATCAGTTACTCAATATAAAAATCACACATACAAACTAATAGATTTCTCTCCCCATTCAATATTAAATTTATAATTTTATATTTGTATTCCTTTACTCTGACCATCGTCATCGCTGTTTATATTCAAGCCTCTATTTTAAATGGAAATTTTGAAATTCCTCTAAACTGCTATAGCATACTCAAGCACACTGGCACTTTTGTTTTTTAAAGCAACATCACTCCCCGTACAGAATAGAAATGCTGGGGAAGACGAGAGGCTAATTTATTTAAAAAATAAAGTGCCCCTGAATGGAGTGTGAGAGAGGTGGGATCTAGAAAGACCTTTTTGTCCGTTCGTGACTACCTTCGCCCTGAATTCAATTCTACGCGAATCTAATTGGAAAGTCAAGAGTAGAAGAAAACTTAATATCGGAACAGTCTCCTAATACTGAATTTCAGTCAGCACCATTCATCGTCAAGAAGTAAAAAAATAAGGCTTGATGGGTAGTGAATAATAGGGATTAGTTAGGGTTTCAAACAGTTGCGCCAATTAGGTATCGTCATGAAACTTGTTGCGAAGTACGTTAAAGTCTGTACAGGGAATTATGTTTCCTCAAGCATTCGAGCAAGCGTACAAAGAAGTCACGTACTAAAAAAAAGAAAAGAATAAAACCGTGTTTCGACTACTGTATGATACAGGATACAGTTGCGGGCGTAACTTTGAGGAAGTCATTCGTCGTAGGAAATTAAGAAGAATTAACTATGCCGTTTCCACATAAAGGTTTATTTTGTCCGACCATGGTTTCGTTACATAGTAACATTATCAAGGTGATCCTGGATAATGGAGGCATCCGTGATATCCTTGATCATGGAGTGATATCCTCGATAATGTTACAATGTAACGAAATCATACTTTCCTGCGCGCATGTAGAAAATAATGGCATCAGAGATAGCTCCTTACTAGAAAATAATATTTAGGAAACCCCTAAGCGATCATACAGTCCATACGGACTGGAAAATAGCCAAAGTCACGCCGGCATTTAAGAAGGGCGATAACCCCAGTAAATACCGACCTATCTCTCTCACATCCATCTCATGGAAAATACTCGAACATATAATTGTAAGTTCAATTATGGGGTATCTCTATTCTCAGTGTTCGCCCTTGAATGACCAACATGAATTCCTCATAGACAGATCATGCAGAACGCAGCTTGCACTTTTCACTCAGGACATTTTTATCTCCGGGGAAAACTTCGTTCAAGACGACGCCATATTTCAAGAAAACTTTCGAAAAGGATCCCCATAGGAAGTTACTCCTAAAGCTGGAATCCTAGGGGATAGATAGAAACGTTATAAGCTGGATTAACCATTTCCTAACAGACCGTGAACAAATGGTCGTAGTAGATGGCGTGTCATCGGATACAGTAGGTGTCTCATCTGGTGTCCTCCAGGGAAGCGTTATCGCTACTCTATTATTCCTTTTGTATAAATGACATTATTACGGTAATCAGCAGTAAAAATCACCTCTTTGCTGACGACAGAGTAATATACCGAGACATTTTCAGCGAGGAAGATAGGGAATTTTTATCGAACAACCTAAATGCGATTAATATTTGGTGTGATACATAGCAATTGGAACGAAAGTTGAAAAAAATGTTTGGCGATGAAATTTTGGAGGAAGAGCAGTTCACCCAAAAGCAATTACCACACAAAAGAGTCCGTTAGATCACACGTAGACTATGTAAAATATTTAGGCGTTACGATATCTAGAGACCTTTCGTGGAGAAAGCGTATCTGGAAATTTGCGGAAGAGCCAATAAAAAATTAGGATTCATAAAAATAATACTCGGAAAATGTAACGAGGAGGTAAAAGAGCGGTGTTATTTTACGCTTGTTAGACCTCATATTGAGTACGCTTCGAGTGTATGGGATCCCCATATACTCGAAGCAGGCAGGATTATTCTTGGAACTAGATCAAGTGAAACGTAGAGCAGCCAGATTTGCTAAATACTGTTATGATCAACGTAGTAGAGTAACAAAGTTATTGGTGGAGTTAGGCTGTGAATTATTCGTTGATCGTAGAATGAACTACAGGTTAAATTTACTGTCTAAATTTGAAGCAGATTACTTCAAGGAAGATATTAAATGTATATTTAAAACCCCGTCATACTATGGTAGATCAGATCAAGCCCTGAAAATCAGGGAGATAGATTGTAGAACAAATAGATTTAAAATGTCATTTTTCCCCCGAACCATTAGAGATCAGAATAAACTAGGAATTCTTAGGTAGAGAAGTGTATATATATATTTTATTTTCACCCTGGATGTTTTCTCTCTTTTCCTTTATCATATATAAAATGTTATTTTACTTTGTTTCCGCATGATGTGTATATTTATTTGTGAAACGATTTGTATTCATGAGTCTAACATTGTCCCGCATGTTGTGGAAGATGTTCTACTATTTTATTTTATTTTGCATGTGGGTTAAAAAGAAATACTGAAATAATGGAGAAATATTTCTGGATTCTCGTGCCCCTTCATCAGTCTCAAAGAACTGACTGATGGGCAAGAGTGCCCTGAAATATTTATCCGTTTTGCGAGTCTTTCTTCTTACATATTTCTATTCGTGAATGTGTATAAGTGAGTGCGAGTGTTAGTGTTTCAGACTCCTCTGAGTTTTCCTGAAATATATATACAAGTATATATATATATACATATATATATTATATATAATATGGGATAGGAATTGGTACACAGGATAGGAAAACATACAAAGACGAACACAAGGGAATAGTATATTTCACGGAAAAAATATGACATAATATATACATATATAATATATATATAGAGCATGCTAATTGCATACAAGTGAAATAAATGAACTTATGTAGAACTTGAAAATATCAAGGGATGTCGGTTGGTAGAGTTCAACGAGACATGGCCGTAGTGCATTGTGGGGAAGCCGAACTATGACGACAGGAGGGTTGGTTCACACTGGGATGCACATTCCGTTTTCCAATTGTTGGAGCGGTGCCGTGCTCCCAGGAGATTTTGGGGACGAAGAAGTGATGAGAGACGAATCTCTGCCAATGGAGACCCACCCAATCAATCGATCAGGCGCCCTGCAAATGGGAAAGAGAGAGAGAGAGGGAGAGTGTTGATTACATCGTCCGGTAGTTAATGCTCAGACATCACTTGTCACATTGAATGTACATTTTTATACTTCATCTTTTAATGTTTTAACAAGTCATTTTAAACGTCAGAGTGATTTAATATTTTTCCCAGTCTTCACAATGAAATTGAATACAATTGGTTAAAAACGCACAAGTAAATAAGTTTTCCGGCCTTGATTCAATGAGGTAATAGCTTTAAATAATTTTATTTATTTATTTAATAATTGGTTCAATTGCAGCATTGAGCAATTAACTGCGATAAATATTATTCAAAACAAATAAATAAAAGCAAGGATAAAATATAATTACATTTAATAATGAACACCAACAAATATGCACATATATATATATACACACACAATAGATAATGAAAGTGAAATATCATGAATTGGATTGGCTGTTTGGAGATGCCATTAACAAACTATTGAAACTATTATTTACTAAAACTCTGTTCCTTTTTACATAAAACCACTTACAATTTTCACTTCTCTTAACACAAAAATAAACGCATATCATACCATGCATGCCCTTCCCACCATACTCCTGCCAATGGTGGCATTTTTGCGATTTTGTTGCTACGGTTACCAGTCTTTTCCTCCCCGCCGTCAACCTTCCTCACTTGCTTAAATATGACTGACATATAAATTCTCTTTCCTAGTTATTCCATCGTCGTCCGATCAAAGTCTTAACCCCCATTCATTACAGACAGGTGATAATTATTTCTCTTACTAACAAACTTCCTGCAAGACACCTTATATATCACGAGCCAAAGCGAAGGATATTATTCGACGGGTGAAATGTCTCAGCATGCTTGCCAAAAGAAAAGACATTCACTCGTAGAACAACATAAAAATAAATATAATAGGGTTTTGAAAGAAAAAAATATATATATATATATTCACAAACATACATAAATACATATATATATATATATATAATAATCACTTTGAAAAGGTTCACAATGTGAATAATATTGATTCGAACACTAGTGGAACGTACAGAGACACAGGACACAAAAATAAATAAACTCAAAGTGGTGAAGAATTTTCAGTGGCACCACCACCTTTGTCCATTCAGGAAAGAATTATATATATATATATATAAAAGACATTGGGAAAAATATTTCGGGGCTGTTTTGCCCCTTCGTCGGTCAGAGAGAAAGTGTTGGTTTCCAATGTAATGTCCTTTGGTTTTCAGTATATATATATATAATAAATCGAAAACCCAAGGACATTGTAAACCAACTCGACTTGGACGACCTAAAGACATCATAGAAACTCCATGCCTAACTTTTGCAGATGATATAGCCATACTTGCAGACAATGAAACAACAGCCATCAAACAGAAAGAAGTCCTTAAGGAATGTGCAGAGAAAGTTGACCACCAAATTTCCTTCCAAAAGACTGAATTCTTTTCCTCCAAACCAGACATTCAAATACTGAACACATAATACGGCAAGGTAAACAGAGTCACACACTTTAAATACCTAGGCGAGATCCTTGAGCCCACAGGAGGAGAGAAGATTGCACAGAAGACTCGACTACAGAAAATGAAGAGGGCATATGGCAAGACACACAATATTTATAACATGAAACGCATTTCCATAAATACGAAGATCAGACACTACATCACAGTAATCCAGCCAGAGGCACTATATGCCAGCGAAACTCTTACACTACACATAAAAACAGACCTGGAAAACATATTAAAAGAAGAATGCAAAATCATTAGGAAAATTCTCAGCCAGCAAAATAACAGAAGATGGGTGCGGATTACACCACCAGAAAACAACAGAGAAGATGTGGCCAACATGAGAAAAAGAAGGTTGAAATTTTACGGACATATCAATAGACTCCCAGGGACAATATATCTATAAAGAATATCACCATCCATGGATATTACAAGTTAGAAATGATCTACAAAAAGCCAAGATAGAACCTGTAGATGTTGAGAACAGAAACACATACAGATATAAGATACACCAGTAGAACATGACGTCAGAGAACAACATCTCAATTAAGAAACCAGGTGGACAAAGTGGACGGAAGACAGAAAGAGAGTCCACAGAGAGAGAGGGAAAGAGAGAGGTTTGGAAGGTGAAGAAGGAGTCAGTTGCTTTGCTTGATCCGGCAAGGTCTATTCGCAACTATTAATAATAATTATGATTTGTTGCAAATTATATATAAATCTATATATATATCACAAATTGGTTCTGAATTTTTGGAGGTCGAGACACTCCTTTCCCTTAGGATCGAGGAAAAATTGATTCTTCTTCCTCGATCCTAAGAGAAAGGTGTGACTCGACCACTGAAAATTTGGATACAATTGTGTCTTTTATTTGTGATATACATATATATAATTGTATAATTATACAAGTAAAATATTTCGTTATTTATTTTTTAATACTCTACATTACTATTGCACTACAATGATTATAATGGTACTTTCTGACTTGACTTTCAATCTCGGTCAATATGACCTCTTTTGGGATCCCGATGTGAAATGAAATAATTGAAAAAAACACTCAAAAATACACACATTTCAATATTTAAAAAAACATCAACGCAGGAAAAGTTATAACATTCACTCAACCAATCATAAGCATGCACATACTTGAATTCCATTGCACCTTTGATAGAGAAATTTGATTCACCGAAAGGATTTCCCCTTGAAAACGATAATCTACATGTATGCTATGTAGGAACGACGATATCTTAATTGTAACAAATGAGGCGGATCATAAATACTCTGCAGGAAAACTTGTTAAATGTGACACGTACCCGAGTTCTGTTCTGCAGGGCAGGGATCACATGATCCTCGTAGAAGTTGAGGAGTGAAGGGAGATGTCGCCTCAGAATCGACTTCCCCTCTAGCGATCCATAAGTCATGATGATTGCCGGGACGGAGGATATGAGTTCTAAACCCCTCCCACGACGAGTTTTCATGGACAATCCGACGTTGAACCACCCTTCCAAGGGTTCCCGCCTGGACGCCCTCCCTTCCGCCTCCGCAAGGATCGCATCGTATCTCAGCTTGTTCGATAGATCGTCCTTCTTGTATGGCATCCCTTTGTTGCCGAAGCACAGGAACTGTGACATATGACACAACACCCTGGCGAATTCCGCCTTGAACGTGTTGGGAGACCTGAAAGCGTCAGTCAAACCTCCGAAGTAAGCGGTCATAGTTTCAAAATGGGCGATGGAGATGCATGAGTGTCCGCTTGTAGGAAGACCGTCGTAGTCGATAAGCTCAGGTAGCATATTCCCTATATCTCTGGCGCGGCTGTCCACACGGATCTTCACTCTGGGATGTGACTGCAGGAAGGAGAGGATGCAGGAGGTCACCACGCCCTCGTCCAGCATCCTCCGGTAGAAACCGCGTACCATTTCGATCCCAGATTGGTTCTCGTTGTGAAACATCGTCATCCTCATCATCCTCTGGACGCAGGCGTCGGTGCGATCCACGCCGACGCCCCCTCCCCCTGTTCGATCCGCCACACTGGCCGTAGAGGACAACGCCTCCTCGATTCGGGTGCAGCGATCTGCCACTGTCGTCGTGCCCTCCTCCAGCTTGGACAAGATGGCGTCCCTCGAACGCAACTCCTCCCTTAATTCCTTTATCTCCCCCGTCAACGATGACAACCCCGCTTCCAGCGTGCCCACCACAGTGGCCGATCGGGTGCAACAATCCGTAACCGTCGCCATGCCCTCCTCCAACTTGCACAAGATGGCGTCCCTGGACAACCAAATGGCCTCCCCAGGGCCTCTCTCCGACGACGCCGACCCTTCGCCGACGCCCCTCAGCCGCCCCTCCCCTCTGCCCCCATCCTCCTCTGCCCTCTCCCTCCCGTGCACCACGCCCACCAACTCCAACACTGACCGCCGGTCACCATCCCCCGGACGCATGGCGCACGCTTCTTCCGCAGCGCGCACCACGACGGTGTCCACTCGTGCGCCCAAGGTCAATAGCCTCACCACCCAATCCGCCCTCCCGAGTCGCACGGCAGAGTGGAGCAGGGTGCGGCCACCGAATCCCCGCGCCTCCAAGTCGTCCAGAGAATTCAGCCGCGCCACGTGACCATCCACTGACTCTCCGGCCTCCATCGCCATCAGCAGCTCCTCTTCCGACGCCAGGGACACTTCATCCGCCATTGGAGTTGACGAAGGTGGCTCCACCACGAAGGTTATTACGAAACAAGAGGAAAGGATGAAAAACGGATTATCCGTGGAGTGGTTCTTCCCGTCGAGATCCGATCCTCAGGTCAATCGCTGCAGGGATTCTGTCAGCAGCTGAAAAGGAAGATGAGGGTTGTTTAATAATAACTAAATTAATGATTTAATTGATGAAGTCCATGTAGTTAGATATCCTGTTTTTAAACGATGAGTTTATTCAAATTTTCTTCCTCTTAAAAAATACAGTTTGGACGTATTAAAAAATATTTTTAAGTTATGAATCATACAGCAGTCGGTTTCAACGGCTGTACAAATCTCTTTTTTTGAATTATTCACTCAATAGAAGTTACTTGGAACTATTGTTTAAAACGTAGACATGTATTTATTTTTATTCACCAGGTGGATTTAAATGGATTTACATGAAACTTGTTTTAAGATGCTATTATCATGAGCACATTCCATTGGTGCAGTTGATGCTCTAATTACCTTATCCATTGAGTAGATTCAATTGTGACTGACTTGTAAAAGTCATCCTGTGACGTAGGCGGAAGAATCCAAAGACATGACGTTATATGGGACTTGAGGCTTTAACTATTAATTAAGTTTTCATTTTAACGGAAGTCAGAGCATTTGCTTGATATTTTTCCTTTGATTGATATTTCAATTATCTTTTATAACGATTTTCAATTGATTTTATACTTGTCTACAGTACATCTATCGTAATATATTCTATTTTTAATACTATTTCAACGATATTTTAATTGTAAAGTGTACAGATGCAAAGCTAAAAATCCACAAAGATTTTGTTTATTTTTTACATATTATAAATTCTTAATTAATATTATTACATTGTAAATGCATGATATTCCTTTAAAAATTATATATATATATATATGAATATATATATATGTAAAGAGAGATAGCAAAATATAGTTTCTCCGTCTCCATAGATATCGTTCCTCAGGTGGGAGAGAGAGAGCTTGGCACCTGATTGAAGAGAAGAAAGAGATAAGCGCCCTTTACCTCTCCCCCCCCCCTCTCTCTCCATTTCTCTCTCTCATTCTCTCTCTCCCCTCACCTCTCTCTTCCTTTCCTCGCGACTCCTCCCATCTCCACACTCCTCCCTCTCTTCCCCACTCCCAGCATCCTCTACGGCTATCCTACCAAAGAGTGGCCGACACTAGAATTTAAGTTTCGGTCGTAAACTATAGTAAATTATAAAAAGACTTTAAGATGGATCCCCACAAAATAGAATTAAAATTATAAAAAATCATGTTTCAGAAATAATATTCATTTGTAATGCTGAGAAATATTTTATTTCACGCCTATTCCCATGACCTATTGTATTATATGAATATTTTTACTGTTATATGATTAACTCTATAATACCTCTACTACGCTTATACATTACAAGTTCTGTATTAATATATAATGAGTTAATTTCCCGATTATGTTCCAGGCATAATTTCAGTGTAAATGGCAATGCATTGATTCGCAATCGATTACCAATTATTTTCTGTACTAACTTTACTTATCCTAAGTGTAATATTATTTTACCGTCGGAATATCAATCTCTCCGTTCTATTTCATGCGACTACGTCTCCGAAAGATAAGACCTGAGATAGCAGCGAGCTTTGCGAGAGTTTTAAAATGGCCTTCAGATGTATGGAATGCATTATAACTTTTTACCATCAAGGTTTCTTAACCCCCCTTCCCTCTGATTTTAAAAAAAGCGACGAATAACTCAGGCGACTCATCGTCCCAACGAATATTACTTTAATAAATTCCACGATCTAAAGCCGTGAAAACTACCGAAACACTCTATCCTCCGAAACAATATTGCCCACACGATTTTTCAACGTGATTGACTTTAAAACACTTGCTTTAATTCCTCATGGACGATTGAAGAAGTTAAAAATTTTTTCTATCTCAACGGCGAATACTTAGAACTGCGTCTACACTTAAAAATGCAGAAAATGGTACGATCATAACTATAGCATATTTGAATTGACGACACCAAACAAACATGCCTCTAGGCCCACTGTCTGTATTCCAATGGAAACACTTTAGTATAACACAATCACAGTCAGGAAAATATGGCCTTATACTTGAATTGAAGAAATTGCTATAATTGCACCAGATCGTCTCAAGCAAGTAAATTTACAATTTGCCAAGTGATTCCGGGGAGTATGTCAAAACATAAAATACAGTAACTGGCATGTCCATAAATGTAGTGTATTCGAATGTAAAACGAAAAACGAAACATAACTTTCGCGTCACCTTCTGTGTTTTGACCGACGAATCTTGAGATTAACACGGGTGAAATCGAAAGCGTTAGAGGCTGATGAATATAAACATGTTGCATTCAAAACAATTGCCTCCCTCCCTTGTGGTGAGTCGAACTGATCGCAATCATAAAACTTGCCTGCCGTTGGATTCACTCCGGCGGGGTCGAAGGTGCCAAGGGGGTGTTGACCACGGGCGGTGTACGGGGTCCAGTCGTGGTGGTGACGTCACTTGTTGTGCGGATCGAAAGACTTCCGGTGGAATAGGATGCTCACTTGTTTTGACTATTGGATGCACGACTAGTGGGCGTCAATCCTGCCTCCCTCTCGGATTGTCTCTCGTGGCGATCTGTGCGGATATATATATATATATATATATAT